>CAJNIZ010009930.1:0-12769 GCA_905231905.1 Symbiodinium pilosum
CAGATGCACCTTTTGCAGCTCACTGCTTGCTCAGACCCTGACCCTTAGCTCTCAAGCTGCTCAGCCTTAGGGACATCTGAGCCATGTCTGAGATTCAGCCCAACCTTTTCACAAAGCAGCTTTGGGCACTGTGTTCGGAAGCCAACTACCGTCTTCACGAATGATTGGGGCCTCTTCTGTGAACTGCATGGTCGTCATGAGTCATGTCCCACTCGTGCTGAACAGTCAAAGGATCTTCACATGAGAATTCTGCAGTCCAAGCAATGGGCTAAGTGGGCTCCAGGGCTGACCTTGGCCATTGGTAGGGCTACTATTAGTGCTTGGGTTGCTACACCAGCTCTCGAAAGACAGCGGGTGATGCTAGATCAGCAGGCCCAGATCAGGGTTTTGTCTCGTGATGAAAAAGCTTTTGTCGAGCACTGCGAGCGGGATCATCTTGGATTCCGTAGGGATTGCAACATCTGTTTGTCAAGTAGTATTCGCAGCCATCTTCATGTTCGTCAGAAGTATCCCTACCGTAATGCCTTCACGCTCAATGTGGATTTGATAGGACCCCTGATTAAGGGTGAAGACCAGCTGGGTACTGCTAGGCATCTGCTTGTGGCGGTTCTTGGGGTTCCGTTGTTCATCCCTTAATGGGGAAGATGCAGGGTATGAAATTCCACCAGAGTGGACCGCTGAGGAGTCGGCGGAAGAAGTGCCTGACAACGCTGGGGATTTGTTTGCGGGGGAGGGGGCTAGCTTAGGGGAAGAGGGTCTCCCAATACCCGAACAAGAAGTAGAGGGTTTGGACCCCAATTGGGGACAAAGGGCTAGAGCTTGGAATGAAAAATGGGAGGAAACCATAAGCCAGCTGAAAGACCCCGTAGAGATTGTCCCCCTGGTGTTTGTTGAACCTGTAGCTAGTAAACGGGCTAGTGTTACTCTGCGAGCAATTCAAAGGGTTTACACTAGGATTCGGCTTCTCAACTTGGGCGTGCGTCGGCTTCACGCAGAGACGGAAGAGAATTCGCAAATTCCTTGTTAGAGCGTTGGGCCCTCGCTAGGGATATTGCGGTTACTGCTAGTGTTCCTAGTGACCCTAAATCCAACGGTAGGGTTGAGTCTGTAGTCGGTCGGTGCAAGGCCGGCATCAGGGGTTTGCTGTTGCAAAGTGGTCTCTCACATACGTGTTGGCCTCATCTTGCTCGCCAGTGGGGGGAGCAAACCTTGCAGTTGGGGTTGGACAAATTGGGCGCTGAACCACGTAAGCGGCCCATTGTACCTTCTGGCACAGTTGTCACAGTCAAGAAAAGGGATTGGACAAGAAAAACTCCATGGAGCTGAAAAGCAGTGCAAGGGGTTGCGGTTGCTCCTTCGGTACGTGTTCCTAACTTTACTGTCATTAGGATAACCGAGGGTAACGAGGTCAAACTGTATATTGCTCCTGTAGTCTACACTCAGATTCGAGAACCCGTTCGATTCACAGGTGTCATAGATCCGGAAGGGCAAGCCGAGGAGATTCCTGCAGACTTGCCGCCGCCACGGCGCAGGGTTGCTGGTAAGTCACCAGGCGTTGTGGAGTTGCGTGGCCGAGAGCCGGGGGAGGAGTCTAAATGCTTCTGCTGCTGCTCCCGCTGGGGCTTCTCAGGTACCTGAGTCTGCTGCTGATGGAGTGGCGCCGGGTTCCGGGGGAGTGGTGCCGGGTTCGGGGGAGTTTTGAGAGGGTCTGGGAGGTGTGAAGATCCGGATGTGCCGGGTGGGTCGTGTGGAAGTGCAGGGCCAGGAGTTGGCAAGTGCGTCCGTTCTCAAGCGCCAGGCTGTGAAGCGCCGGTTGGGGATAGTGCCGTTATGGTACTTGGGATAACCAAGAGGCTGCAGAGCTTCTGAAGTTCGATGTGTGGACCCTGGAACAAGCAGAAAGGTACAGTATGCATCTCCTCGCTCAGCATGATGCTCCAACGCGATGTCAGATTGAAGGGCTTCTTCGACGGGCTTTGCGGGATTTTCAGGCTCGGACAAGGGCTGTGGACATCAGGGCTAAGGCAATGGGTTCTAGGTGTTGGACGTTGGGTTTTTATGTCTACGGAAGTAAGGTTGGTCTCACTAATCGTACCCTAGTTATGCCACATGTGGTCAAGTTGCTGAACCTGTACTTGAAACCCCTCATGAGTCCGGAAGAACAAGAGTTGGCCACTTGGACCGCTTTGAGGGTTTCATGGGGTATGCAGTCTGAACCTCATAAGGATCGCAACATGAGGGGTACCAAAAGCTTTTTGGCACCTATCAGTCGGTTTGAGGGTGGTCGATTGTGGGTCTCGAATCCGCAAACAGCAGCTGGAGAACTTGCTCCTGACCTTCCGTGCGACCATGTGCAATGGGGGGATAAGTGGGGTAAATACGTAGGTGGGGATAGGGATCCTGTATGGTTTGACGCGGGCCAACTGCGTGCGGTAGAGCCTCGTCAAATGACCGTATGGCGGTAGTAGCCTACACTCCAAGGCGTCTTCACATGGCAAAGCATTCAGAGTGTCTTAAACTGAGGGAGCCTGGCTTTCCGTTGCCGAAGGTCCCAGAGACCCGACAAACAGGCAAGAAGATTTCAGCGCAGTTTGGCCGGGATCCACAGAGACTTGATATTGGGAGTGATTCCGAGGAAGATCTCTCAGACAGTGAGTGGAGGTACTGTGGGCAGCCAATCATGATGAGTTGGTTGGTCGGCTGTTGCAAGTTGTGCGTGAAGAGAAGCTTGCTATGACAGAGGAGCTTGAAACTGGCTTGTCTTGTGTTACTCCGGGCTTGTTGTCGCAGTTGCAAGAAGATCTTCGTCTTGCCACGTTGCTTCAGGAGCATGATTGTTGTGAGCGTGATCTTGAGTTGGAGCGTGGTCGATTTGCGTTGCAAAGATTGCTTGCTGTTGAGCGTGAGCTTGATGAAAGTTGGCAGTTGTTTGAACGAAGTGACTTGCCTTGTGTCCGCATGTTGAAACCGGACGCCTCTCGTGATCAGGGGCCTGAAGAAGCTCAAGTTCCAACTCAGGAATTGGGACCCATCGAGGCTGAGCTTGAGTTGCATCCTCAGTTTGGTCAGGAAACGAGTGAGATAGTAGCTAAGGGCGCTACTCCATCACAGGGGTGTCCTTCTGCAAACCCGCATCGTCCCGCAAGCGGAGGTCTGGAGAGACCTTGAACAATGGCGTCAGCCGCTGACTGACGAGGTTGGATGGACGAGTGTCCGCATCCAGATCAACCAACCGTTGGCAGGCAGCCACGTTGGATATTCGAACGGCATTCTTGGATGCTCCTTTGTATCAAGACAAGAGCGGTAGACCTGTGTTGACTCCTGAGGATTTCGGTTCCGGTCCCCTTGACTTTGATCTCCTGGTTAGAAAGTTGCAGTCAGTACATGGAAAAAAGGTCAAGATTGCGGTGGTTCAACCCCCTAAGATCTTGAATCAGTTGGGACTGATAGAAGAAGGGGAAAAATGGTTAGTCATTTAAGCCCTTTACGGGTTGGCGGAGGCCCCGAGAAGATGGAGTTCTCATCGAGATCTCCGGCTGGGCCAGATATCTTGGGTTGAAAATGGGAGGACGTTCTCATTGGTTCAATCACAGGCGGATGCCAATATCTGGAAAGCGGTTAGCCGACCGACAGTGCAAGGTGACCGCGATCAGGGGGCCATGGACCAGCAGATGCATGGTTTGCTGGGCGTGTGTGTAGATGACATGCTCATCACCGCAGAAGATCCGGCGCTACAGGCTGTGATCAGGGAGCTACGCAACACTTGGGCTACCTCAGACCCAGAGTTTGCTGCTGAGGACAAGCCGATTCGGTCTTGCGGATTCAATCTTCACAAGTTAAGGGAAGGGGGTTTTCTGTTGAACCAACAGGATTTCATTCAGGACCTTCTTCAGAAATTTCCTTCGGTCAGTGGAGTTGCGGAGGTGCCTTGTTTGAAGGAAGAAGAACTCTCCCCTGAAGACCCTAACCCAAGTCAATTGAAGGAAGCCCAAACAATCACCGGAGCTCTCCAATGGCTTACCACGAGGTCACGTCCTGACCTAGTGTTCGCTGTGAACAAAACAGCTCAGCTGATGGCACGGTTTCCTGCGTATGCCACTAAGTATGCTCATAACATTTTGAGGTACCTCAGAGGTACTCAAATGCTTGGGTTGAAGTTTCAACCGCTTAGTGGTTCCTCGGACTATGGTCAAGGTGGGGAGTTGGCAGCCCCTCGGACTGCAGGATTGATTGAAGTCTATGGCGACGCAAGCTTTGCGCCTGGGAATGGAAAGAGCCAGACAGGCCTAGTGGCAACTCTGAGCGGTCATGTGATCGCATGGGCATCGCGTAGGCAATCTGTTACTTCCCAGTCTAGCGCCGAATCAGAGCTTTACGCAACAAGTGATGGAGTGTTGTTGTTGCAAATCCTTGAACCCATAATCCAGGAGCTTCATGCAAATCCGGCGCGCAAGCTTGTGTACAGTGACAATGTAGGTTGCGTTAGCCTATATTCCGCGCCGAGCGGATCATGGCGCACTAGACATCTCCGCTTGAAGGCGCGGGGCGGTAGGGAGTTGCTTGAATCAGGTTTCTTTGAGCTTCGACACCTCGTCGGAAAATGGATGCTGGCAGACCTTGCCACGAAAGCCCTAGCATCACCTCGTCACAGAGAGTTGCTTCAGTTGCTCAACATGGGTGTTCCGTCACGGGACGCCGGGGCCAGTTCTTTGCAAGCTTGACTCATCATCAAAGGTTCCCAAAGCTAAAGGTAGCCAAAGTGCCATGGATAGCCTGCGGTTGCTCGCGTTTGGAGCCTGGCTGGCGCACGCAACTGACAAGTGGATCATTACAATTGAAAAGACCGGGGAAGAGAGCATGACACCATGGAGGATCCTGACACCTGCGGTGCTCCTTGTGCTGTTGTCGTTGGTCATGTTGCGTCGCTGGTATTGCAAAACCGGCGAGCCCAATGATCCACCTGAACAGGTGAGGGCGTTCAGAGTTCCAGATGATGATGAGTGGTCAGTGGTTCGACCTGCTGACGAAAGGGAGGCAGAGCAGACGGAGGGTCTTGGGTTCTCCCAAGGTATGGGTTCTACAGGTCCTGTTGGTACCAAGGGTGATGGTCTTGGATGTGAAGTTCCCCAAGGTTCGGGTTTTGGTGATCCTGTAGTTCTTTAAAAGGATGATATAGGGTCAGGGTTGAGGAATCGCCGTGGATCGACAGCAGGGGGTGCCTCTGGCTTGCGAGAATCATGGGCTCAACCGTCGGTGGACTTCGCTATGAGGAGCACTGGCGCTGAAGAGGTTGGGATCAGGAACGCGGGAGAGATCGTTGATCGTTTGCGACGCAGGCTGCGTGCGCCAATGAAATACCAGCTCACCTGGTCTGTAATTGTATGAGGGTCGATGGCGAGAGTTTTTAGCACGGGAGACGCGCTGCGCAGCGTGCCTTTCGGCCTGGGCTTTCTCTGCTTCAGCTCTCCTCGTTCAAACTCACCAGCGGGGTGCTCAATCAACAGATCAGGAGGAAGGCTCTCGCTTGCTGGCAGGAAGCGTCCAGTTTCATGGGTTCGGCCTCAATGGCACGTAGGCTGATGCGGCAAGGCCTTGCCCAGTATGAGAACATGAGTGCTGATGGAAAGGCATCGTGTCATGAACTGACTCATAAAGTTTTCTCCCCGGCTTCTGATTTGCGAGCACAGTTGGAAGCATTCTTGCGAGGGCAGGATATCTCAGGCCTCCTGGAGTTAGGCAGGCTTCGAGCAGAGATGATGTTCATTCCCATTTTGGAACAGAGCATAGAGAGGAGACATGCTTTGTTGCACCAAGGCATTCAGTCTGCTCACAACCACAGTGGCCCTTATGTGTCCGTGATCCAGCGGAGTTCAGAAATCGAAGCCTTGCTCAGCGAACCAGGTCAATTGCAAGCTTTGGCCGATGAGTGTGCGTCTGTCAGGACTCCTGCCTTAGTCATAAATGGTTTAGGTTTGCAGCTGCGCCCTCAGGTTGCGACATGGTTCCAGAATCCTGATGCTTCCTTGCAAAGCAGAACCCCGCACAATATCGTGGCAGCCCTTGTCTACCGGTGTGATCTTGAGACGCAGTTCCGCCCTGTTGCTGTAGGTGTCCCTGCCAGGCCTGATGACGATTCAAAACACCGAGGTAAGGTCATGAATGCTCTCCAAGATCAAACCTCAGACATGGTTGAGGAAAAGGCTGAGGCTCCGCAAGAGAAGTCCTCTTCCAGCGATTGCATGGTTCAATGGTCTGCAGCTGAAGAGTCATGGCAGCACATGCTGTGTCGAAGTGCGTGGGAACACTTTCGTCAAACCAGTTCATCAAACATGTTTTTCTCCATGGCACCTCGTCTGTGCGGGGCCACCTTGTCCAGCTTAGAGAGTTTTTGGCGCCTGCGTGCACCCAGTCTGTGCCATAGCCTGTTACGCAAGCAATTCTTGATCAGGGCGTGGGCAATCATGCCTTGGATGATGCGCCTGCTCAGGACATGTTGGCTTTGGAATTTGAACAGGATGATGGCGGGGTGGCGGTCAGTGAAGGTCGATCCGGAACCCGCCAGGGTATGGAAGGGTCGTAAATACAACCCTGAGCCGGTGTTCCCACAGACCGTCGAGAAGGCGAAATATCGCCCGATAAAGAAGAGAAGGCCAAACAAAACGCCCTCTTCTAACAAGCCAAAGGCATACGTGGATCGTCCTGATCCCGGTGCCTTCTGTTCCAACTGTTCCGAAATATCGGACATGTGCGGCAGAAAGTGCGGGGACACAACTTGTCATGACTGCAGGGATGCCTTTCCTGAAGTCATTTGCAAGTGCCACCTTTCGCACGCCCGCTTCATTGAAGAGGATGCGCGTCCCATATGCCTGCGTTCAGAGCAAGAAACAGCTCTCCATATTACAATGGACTGAAGGACGCAGAAGTAAGAGGATATGCTGGTGCTATTATTTCCTGGCGCAAATATGCGCTCAAAACGATCAAGCGCACGAAGAAGCCTAGATATCTTACAGAGACTAGCCGCAGCTATACCTCTCAGGATTCCGTATTAACGGAAGAAGAGTTCTGGGCATATAATGACCGGACAGATGAGACGCGCAGGGATCGTTCCAACATCCTACCTGCAGAGGTCTATCGACTCTGCAAGAAGTGGAAACCGGATGACGTAATTTTGTCTGTTTCCTCAATTCTGGGTATCCAGCTCTCAGGACCCCAGAAGAACCAGAGGGAGGGCATGAGCCTGCATCTCGTGATGATCCGAAGCTTGTGCTCGGTGTGTTCGACTTCCGGTCGCTTAATAAGGCGCCCGTATGTCCTCACGACAATAGTCGTTTATGTCTGGAACACAACAATGATTGCGCATCATTCCGCGCAAGTCATTGTCGTCTTCAATAGCGACGGCAGTGAGAAATTCCAGTCCGTACTAGCGGTTACTAGCGGACCAGGACGTGCGAGGGCTCAACATGAGCGTCTCTGACACTGGCCCAAAGACCTTTGCGGCCGTCAGAAGTGATAAAACAGGAACTGTCCAGTTCTTACACCGTGCTGAGACAAAGCGTTCGTTTATGGCCACACAGTTCCCAATAAGGAAACTGGTGAGTATTCTAATAAGAAGCTCACCAAGTGGAACTCGCAGTGTTATATGTATCCACGGCATCCGAACTGCCGACCACGTCATGCCAACCTATATGGTTGAAGGAGCCGATCTCGGCTTGGCACGTGCTGCCAAGTATAGCCAGAGAACCGGCGAAGAGATTGAAAAGGTGACCGAGAATAATCGGCACCTGCCTCCAGAGGCTCTCTTCGGCATGACTCTGGACTCAAACTGGAACTGCGACCAACCAGTAAAAGAGTCCACAAGCGATACTCCTCATCAATTTGTTGATTATGAGGACTTTGAAATGTTTTATCGCAACGTAGACCAAAAGTTCGTAAGACGCCTTGGAAAACAGGACTACGCGATGGCAATCATTAATATTGAGGAAAACTACACAAAATCACATGTTGATGAGCCTGTAGATATCCTCACTCAACAGTACCGCGACGTACTAACGTTCCGTGTTGATGCCATTGTGGCACGGGTCGGCAAACTTGCCACCGACCAAGGCGAGGTAGCTAGCCGTACTAACGGCCGACACCAATTAAGCCGAAGCACGTAGTTGCATTGCAACTCTTATTTTAGAGTCAACGATCACTACGATCAACAATGCCCTCGGTCTCGTCCCAGGCTCAGGTACCAAAACCCTGCAAGGGAGGCCATCCCTAGTCAACAGGTGCTCGCTGGAAAGACAACATTTTCTCCAACGTGCAATGCCTGTATGTAGACATACTAGGGTATGGGTTACTTCCAAAATCAATCACAGCTCACTGGGATGATCTGAGTTGGTGGCACCAGACCGTCCCCTAGCGCGATCGCCGCGTGAAGCTCTACCACTGCCTTTCAAACAAAGTTGCAGGGGCACAAGTTCTGGTCACTCACAAGCTTAAGACACTCGAGGCTTAAAACAAGACGGCCGTCCCTAAAAGGCGGCTGGAACCATGCGCTAACCTGAGGCATCGCGGCTTCCTCAGGCGCGAGAAGGGCTTGTCCTTAGAAACTCGGAGGTCCCTAGACAGACCCTTACACTGAGCATGTCGGATAGGCCCACTGCTTTGAGTGGCGCTACCCTATGCTAGAGAAACCTTTAAGAGGCTCAGAGATTTTCTTTTGAGAAGGCTGCGCCCTCTGGCTTTGGTCTGAGCCAAAATTTTCTCATGTAAAAACATGACAAAATTCTGTCCTGAAATAAAGGACTGTACTCGAGAGCACATAACCCGTATTTGCTACATTGTGCCACTGGTCATTGCAGTCCGAAGCACTTGGAACAGGCCCTGAGACGTAGGGGCGCGGACGCCCGCACTCTTCAGTTGGCTCTGGCTAAGGAGTTTGAATGTGCTGTCTGCAAGGACCAGTTCATGCTTGTGATTGATGAGGGGTCCCGATTCCGGACTGCAAGCGCCTGAGCAAAGGTTCGAGGCAAAGCCCAAATGCTCAGGCGTGTTTGCATTATCTTCAGGAGGGTTGGGTTCAGTGTTTTGGGGCCCCAAAGTGTTTGAGGCTCGACCCGGCTGGGGTATTCCGTAGTACTGCAGTGGAAGAGTGGCGCGATCGCATGGAGTGTTTCTAGACATCATTCCTGGAAGGTGGGAACATGCGAGAATGCTGCGCGGGGCGTGAAATCAGTGATGGACAAACTGAGCATCCACGACGAGGAGATTCCGGCGGAAGAAGCTTGGCAGTCCTGTGTTTTAACCACAAGGAACTCGTCAGGGGTTTTTCGCCTGCGCAGCACATCCTTGGACAAGCCCCGGATGTCCCAAACCAACAATGAGCAATGGAAGGGACTTCCAAGGCGAAAGCTTCAGAGTTGTTTTCACAAAAGCTGCAAGTCTGGACCAGTCGGCAATTAGCACGGTCTGCTGCTCAACATCTAGGTCCCTCACATGCCTTGTAACAAGCTCGGATTCATTCACTGTGAAGACTGCTACATGCTGCAGAAATGAGCCATCACACAACTCTGGACCTCGCAACCCCTTCATGGGACACTGCAAATGCTCATAACGGCCAAGCAAAGGCTTTAGTTGTTCCCGAACATGAGGCGGGTGACAAGGACAGGACTGAATCCATCTGCATCAAACGGAGAAACGCCCAAAATATCTCTGAAGTGATGGCATCATTGGCTTGTGATATGAGGGTGCCCGTATTGCCTGCCGCTGCCTCGTCTCCCAATGCCTGCCTGTTTGTTCTTCCAAAAGAAGTCATCCTATCAAGATTCCAAGAGGAACGAATGGCCCTCTCTCGCTCCAGCAACCATGACATTCCCTTCTGCAGCACGCCCCATGCTCGACCACCCTCAAACAGTGGTGGGCCTGCGCTGAAATGTGGCCTGAACCCGCGCAGGTGGGGAAAGAGTGACAGGCAGCTCTGCACAAACATAGTCCTGCAATAACCTTTGTGGAAGAAACTTAGAAGATGCTCGAAATGGGATTTCACCTCTGCCCAAACACGGCATTCCTTAAGCATGTCTTTCGTGATGCCATCAAGAATGTGGAACATGCCAGGGGTGAAAAGGCTTTTTCTAAGAGAAATGAACTCGGGTTCGGCTTCGGGTTGGGGGCGCTGCTGTTCCTCTTCACCTGGAACAACTTGCAAAGAACAGTCATCTGCAACACCCGTGTCGGCCTCCAAAACAGCACATGGTTGCAACCAGTACGGAAACAAATCATGCAACCGGGCTCTTGCTTGATTCAAACTCATTTCAACACCCTGGTCTGAGGTAATGGTTGCAATGGAACTGAGGACGCCTTGCACCTGAGCCCAATCCTCAGCTTCAAGCCTGAAAGCATGAAGGAGCGCGTGCGTCTTGTGAGCAAGTGTGCCATGCCTGGGCCCCAACGCAGTTGGGGGCAAGACATGATGAAACATCTTTGACCTGAGCTCTTCAACCCATGTTCGAGAGGCCTCCAATCTCTGGACATCGGTTGCATCCTGGAACTGAAGATTATAGAGGGCTTCAAACAGCTCTGACGCCTTGGGCAACTGGCCTGCATGAATACCGAAAACTTCGATCATAAACCAATTCTGCTGACCTTGTGGGCTGCTGTCTGCCAGTAAACACAAGACGCCTGGGCAACTTGGGACATTACTGGACCCTGAATCTGAACCTGACCCATTGGAATGGAACAAATGAACCTTCCAAAGCTTTCGAAAGTGCAACATAAGGAAACGTCTAAGAACAAACGGGCTCTGGAGATTGTGGCTTCTGACGGCAAAACACCACATTGCAACATGTTTTCAAGGGTTGAAGACCAGAAAGGTGGCAAGCATCTGACTGCTCCAATCAATGCTTTCCTCAGTAACCCACTTCGACGGAGGTTCTTCAAGCTGAACATGACGCACTCCAGCAAAAAAGCTGCCCTGTACTGTCCAAACGCTTGCAACTGCTGGTTGTAACGCTTGCCGCCATGCTCTGCACCGCCAACTTGCCAGGCGTGGGATGATAAAGCCTCCCTGCTGTGGCTTTCATGCCCTGTGTTAGGACATACCTGTGGATTTGATCGCGAGTATCTTCGGGGTTCTCTACACTGGCACAAATGCATCCGCTCCAAGATTCAAGATCACGGGCCAACAGCGCATAAACACTAGCAGCAACTGGCGAAGTCGCATCTGCAATGAATGTCATCGAGCTGTTGCTTGCATCAAGGGTCTTAGCATACTTTCTGATGCGCTCCAGAAGATCAAGAACATCTGAATCCAAATCCCACTTGCTTGTTGGAGAAACTGCCAATGTGCACCACTGCTTGACAAACAACGGCTGACTAATACCCACAGGCACTTGAAATGCAGACCTGCAAGGATAGTCTTTGGGCGGATCAGACCCCACAGTCATCAAAATCGCATCGTGGATGTTGGTTTCCATACGGCCTTCACCTTGACTTAGCATCCGCTGAATGCACTGCTCAGTCAAACGGAACACCTCAGCATTTGGTCGTTCTGATGCCCCTTTGTGAATCGCTTTTTCAGGAACAGGCAAAGGTATGTAATGCACCACTTCCAAAAAGCATGTCCCCAATCGACTGCCACGCATGCGCAACCTGGGTTGGAATAACAAGCTTGAGAGGCTTAGTGGGGCCAACAAAAAGGTTTCTACTTCTACATTTCTATGACTTCTATGGTTAGTTATACGGTTATACTTTCTGGGAGTCTGGACCTGGGCCTGGGTACAAAAGCATATGGGACCCTATGCCTACGTACGCCTACAACTACCACTGACTACTGCTACTACTACATTGCGCAAAGTGCAAAGTACAATGGCACAACTACTTTGCCAAGGCTCATCACCCCGGATTCAGGACCCAAACGGTGCAATGGATTGTCAAAAAAGGAATGGATCTTCAAGATGGCGAATCCTGTGACACAGCCCCGAAGATGCTGGAGCCCTTGACCCCGAACCATGTCTTTCAAGCTCGGCGCTTGATCATCTGCTGTTCTGTTGGGAGTTGAAGCAAGCGCCGGGTTTCACGAGATGCTGTGTGCAGCTTGTGGTGAAAAAACTCTCGATCGGATAGAAGGAGCTTCGAAACATCACCAGCATAGGCATTCTCTGTGTTATGGTCATACCCGCCAGGAGCACAACAAATCCAACAGGTCCAATACAACGCTGGCCCATCATGAACTGAATTTATCGCCATAACAAGGTCCAGAAATCATAAACAGCAAAAGTTGCTGGCGGCCGGCATTGCTGCTGACTGCTGAAGTTGCATGATGACACGACGTATTGGTTGGAGTCTGAGTTAGAGCTTCGGGTGATTTATTTGCGGGTCTATGTCTTTTGGTTGTTGGATTATTGGATTGAATTTGGGTCAATTGCGGGTCTATGTCTCTCGATTCTTTGCTTTTGGGATGTGACCAATCTAGCGGGGCTGGGAAAGGCTACAAGCTATGGGCACTACAGACTACAGGAATTCGGCATGTTGGTTGCTGACAACCAACGCTTGGCCCAACCCAAAGGCATTCCACTAAGCCCTCAACTGCCCTCAACCCCTAAGCCCCTATAGCCCCTATACCCTAGGCCCTAAGCCCTATAAATTTCGGGAATTGGAGAAGAAAACAACGAAAATCCTTTCCCAACATTAGGAAATCAGACGCCGGGCAAGGTTAGGTAGAGTTAGGGAAGGGGTTAGTAGGGGCCGGCCCTCCTCTCTCTGTCTGTCTGTCTGTCTGTCTGTTTTT
>CAJNIZ010009931.1:0-11677 GCA_905231905.1 Symbiodinium pilosum
TAGGACTTGGGATTCAGGGTTTAGGGTTTAGGATTTAGGACTTGGGTTTAGGATTGAGGGTTTAGGGTTTGGGGCTTAGGAGTTAGGGTTTAGGGTTTAGGGTCTGGGGTTTAGGGTTTAGGATTTAGGGCTGAGAGTTGAGGGCTTAGGATTGAGGGTTTAGGGTTCAGGATTTAGGGTTTAGGGTTTAGGGTCTAGGGCTTGGGGTTTTGAGGTTGAAGGTGCAGGATTTGGCGCTTAGTGTCCCCAAAGAATCCTACGTATCTATATGATGCATTGTAGGATTTCAATACTAGGAAGTACTGTTATGGTTTGGGTCAATTTTCCCTATATAAATATACTTTGGACTCTTTGGGTGTAGGGTGTAAGGCTTTTAGTGCGTAGCGTTTGCGGGTTTAGGGTGTGGGTTCAGGGGTTAAGCTAGGAGTCAAGTACGATCCTATGCAGGCAGTTTCACATGGTTGCTAAGCAGCATTCCCGCAAAGTGGCGAAGGGTAAACAGCAGGGTAATGTTTTTAGAGTTTGGAGCTTTGAACCTGAAAGCTCACGGTGTAGGAACCCTTGTGTTGGAGATTTACCACGAAAAGCTGAGGGTTCAGGGACCGCGGCTTCATAACCTGATGGATCTTAGGGTTCAGCACCGGGAAAGGGCTGGTGCTCTGCAAGTACCTGTCACGGTTTTGGGCTCCGCAAACTGTGGAGGCCGGTATGGGGCCTGTCTTGCAACGAAAGCCCCAAACATCGGACCGCACCCCGTCCGCCCGAAACCCTGAACCAATCAGAACCGGACAACAAACAACGAGCACACATGGTACCGTAAACCCTAAATCCTAAACGTTAAACCTCTACAATAGCGTAGCAGCACACATTATAACCTAAACCCTAAACCTCTATAGTAGGGTAGCTCTTGCAGAGACAGCAAAAGCCACAGAATCAGCAGTTGCAGTGGCAGTGGGCATCCCAAGCTTGCAAGACTTCACTTCCCTTGCCCCTTATAGCCAAAAACTGCTACATATGGGCTATAATCGAAACTCCTTGAAGGGGGCTTGTACAGGGAATTACATAGGGGACTACTATAGGGGTTGTTCAAGGAGATACGACGAGTCTAGATTATAGTGAATGAAAGACCACAACCCTAAACCAAAATTTTCACAATGAATGACCCTTGCAACTTGCCTGTTCTCTAAACCATACACCCTAAATCTCGTGGAGTAGGCTTGAAACCTTCGGAGTTAAGGTGCAACCTTAGGGTTTACGGTTTAGGCCTTTCAGGGTCAAGCTAAATGCTGCACCCCTGAAAAAAAGAAGCAGAATCCGAGCTTGGCCGACGGCCGCTTGCTGTAAAGATGCGGTATCGTCTCATCCTTCGAGGCATGTTTAGGCTTTAGGCCTGAGACTTTAAGGTTTAGGCTTTTAGGCTTATAGGCTTTGAGGGTCAGGCTTTAGGTTTTGCGGTTTGGGCTTTAGGTTTTAGACTTTAAGGCTTACGCTTATAGGCTTTAAGGGCCAGGCTTTAGGCTTCTTAACTACGTATACCAGGGTTTATAAATCCCGCCGAAACGTGCCCTGACGGGCCTTGCAGAGGTCAACCAAAGGCTATAGCACAATTTGCGGTTTAGGCTTTAGGTTCAGGGTTGAGGGATTAAGTTATTGAATTTCCTTCATGAATGCAAATTAACAGGTTGGGGTTGAGGGGTTAAGTTATCGAATTTGCTTCATGAATCCCATTAACAGGTTTAGGGTTGAGCGATTCAGTTATTGAATTTCCTCATTGAATCCCATTAACAGGTTTAGGGTTGAGGGATTACGTTATTGAATTTTCATAATAAATCCCATTAACAGGCCAGGTAAGTGTCGACTTCGCCCCGCCCGCAAGGTACTAGGCCACAATCCCGGAAACCAAAGACCCTACACCCAAGAGTTTAGGGTTTAGGGTTTAGGAACTAGCCATTGAATCCTAAACCCGCATAGAGCGCGTTATATGGATTGATACTGAATTTTGAGAGAAAAAACTACTAGGTAATCAAAAGGATCACTTCAGTCATTCCCTGCTACGCACCAGGTAGTTGGGCGACTGACTGGAGACATGCTGGCAACCACGGAGACCCCACAAGAATGTTGGGTGCTTGTTCCAGCAACGGAACTGAAACTCCCAAACTGCAAGCCCTAAATCCTAGACCCTAAACCTAAATCCTAGACCCTACAAACCCTAGATGAGGGATCTTGAACCCTACATCCTAAATCCGAGACAGCCTCACCACCCGAGACTAGATAGTTAGACTTTACTGGGGTGCTGTTAAGGACCTTTGTGTAAAGTACTATAAAAAGGAAACCCAGTTCTTTACCCTTTGCCCATACCATATTACGGTAACTTACTTTAAGCTCCTTAACAGCAACCCGGTTTAAGGTTGAGGTTACACCCGCAGCCAACAAACAATGGCAGCTGTGGCATCTACGGTCGACGGCTTCCGGTCTAGAGCTTAGACTTGGACACTTAGAGTCTAGAATCTAGAAGGTTGGGGTCTAGCGGGCTAGTGTCTAGGGCTTCCTTAGAGCACACTCTGAACCCTAAACCCAAGCCTTAAATACTAGACATATGTAGGGTTTAGGACTTCAAGGTGTAGCCACCAAAATCACGGATGGATTTCTGCCTGGGACGTGGGTACATTCTTTTGGCCCCAAATATTTGAAGCGCTCAGGCCCTAAAGCCCAGCCGTTCAAGCCCTTAACCCTGAACCCAAAAATCCGAACCCTGAAGCCCAAACCCTTTGCCCTTGACTATGGCTTAGGGCTTGCAATGTTTATAACTTGGGAGCCCCAGTGAGCAGCGATTACATTGCTCTCCATTTTGACGGTGCATGGTGGGAGATTGAAAGTCCCAGCTCGGCTGCGAGAGCACCCTAAGGGACTCAGGTGATGTACATAGGCATATACACACACATATATATATATAGATATGCATGCATGCATATGTTTGCACATACATGTGCATACCTGTATGTATATATAAGGTATATAAATATATGTATTCAGGAATATACAAGATTACAAGAGGTTTTGCTGGTCCCTTGTTGATTGTACAGGGACCATCTATACAAACTCCCATGTCAGTGTACAAAAGCTAGCTTACCTTGTAGGAATCGATCCCCGAAGTGGTCCCCTGTAGATTGCCTACAAGCCCTTCTCAACTAAGACCCTACACCCTAAAACCCTCAACGCTAGTTTGTATTTGCTTTTCCATTCACTGCCCCCCCCCCCCTCCCCGGAGCAGTCTGCCTCCGCAAGTGTGCAATTACTTTAAGCCTAGACCCTAAAGCCTTAAACCCTCAAACCCTAAATTCTTTGCATCAGACTCCAGAAGGGTACGTACACGGTTCAGGGCTCACAATTTAGGGTTTAGGGCCAGGGTTCAGTGCTTGCACAAAGTCATCTTATTAGCTTTTGTCCGGGGTGTCTGGGCTTGGGGTTTATGGCTTAGGGACCCTAAGTAGATTATGTGGCGTTTCAAAAACTCCCCTTTCTCATTTGAGCGCTGCCTGCGCCCAGATTCGCTCATGGAGCGCAAGGGAGAGAACATCCTCGCGCGGTCCAAGGGCTCGGGGTTCAGGGTTTAGCGTTTGGGGCTAAGGGATTAGGGCTTTCGGCAAGATACCGGCTTCTATGTAACCCCTAGACCTTTGTCACGAAGCTCTAAGCCCGATAATTGCCCCAAGCCCGCTGGAACCCTAAACTCCAATCCCTAAATCCTACACAGCCCTAGATTGTGGCGTAAGCTCACATGTCGCAACCTTGACCCTGACCTTTGACCCAAACGACCTTCAGTTTTAAGCTTCCATGAAGGATTTGTACCACACTGGCACCAAACTGAAGATCTTTTTGTGTCGAAGGTACGTGTGGCTATTTCTCACAACAATCGCTGTAGAATCCCTTCCAACGACCTCCCTAAACTATCCCAAGAATCCTTGTATGTGCCATAGTCTAAACTCACAGTATCCCAGAGAATACTGCGCGAAATACTCCCCTGTAAACCCCTCTTCAAGAAGAAGTTCAGGCGATAGCTCATACGTCTCCCACTTGGAGAATTTCATTCAAACATCTGTGCGCGATGCAGAACCTAAACTCTAAACCCTGAAACCTAAACCCTGAACCCCTAAAAACCTAAACCCCCAGCCCCAAACCCCCCAAACCTCCAGTGCCGATCTTCCGTATAGGATTGCTTCTGCCTTGCAGAGCAACTTACCGGTTCTTAGCAGGGAAGAAGCGAACATAAGGAAAGGTTTAGGGTTTATCATTTAGGGTTTAGGGTTCAGGGTTTGGGGTTAAGGATTTCGGGTTTAGAGTAGGGAATACGTGAGTATAATCCCTATGCAATCCCTATATCACATATTCCGATATTCCCTACTAAGCACCAGTAGACCAAGCACCTAGTTAGGGCTTCGGGCACAGGGTGCAGGATTCAGGGTTTAGGGTTTGGGGCTTAGGGTTCTGGTTTTAGGGGATTCTATGGCTTAGGATTCTGGGTTGAAGGCTTGCGATTTAGGATTCTGGGTTCGAAGCTTCTCCAGTTTAAGGCTTATTAGGATTGAGGGATTACGGCCATAGGGGTTAGGACTCAGGATCTAGGTTTGGAACCGCAGGCCCTTGGTACCGAACCCCAAACTCTAAACCCTGAACCCTACAGAACCCTGCATCCTTCACCCTAAATCCTTCACCCTACCCAAATCCAAGGGTACAAACCCTAAGCGTACAACGTACAACTCCCTGACCTGACCCTAAACCCTAAACCCTTCAGATTACAACATTCGAGGCATAAAGCTCCTGTGCTTGGGAACTTTGGAACCCCTAAGGGAAAGGCAGACCAAAAACCTGAAAGCCTATAGGCCCCCTGAAGTAGGCAGAAAATGGCTTTGGGTACATTATTATAAGATCCTCATCTATTCAATCCACTTTAGGGGGACTATAACCCTACACCTTAAAGCCTAAAAAACCTCCAGGTGGAGGTTTCCTTGTTTTTTGAGGGAGCCTTAAGCCTTTCTGCGAATGAGCCAGCGTTGGAACTTGGGAAGTACTAGGCATCCACTTCGGGTGAAGGCTTTCCCTAAACCATGGAATATGACCCTAGATGAAGGTAGTTGGGACCCCAAACCTCGGGTTACAAACATTCAGGGTACAAACATCGAGTCTTTGACTGAAGGGCTTTCGGTAGCTAACTAAGAGGGCGGGACCTTTGGGTTTACTTAGAAGACGATATAGCCCTTTCCACTGATCAGACGCTACACCACCATGAGGGTGAAGGCCTTCCCATACAAGATTTTTCTTAGCCCACATTACCCTAGGAAGAAAAAAGGATCCTGTATAAATAAGTATAAGGAATCCCATACCCCAAAAAGTATAAAGGATCCCTGACGTTGATCCAGTTCGTATCAACTTCAAACATCCGCCCAAAACCCGAAACCGTGAACCCTGAAGCCCTAACCCTTGCTATTGGCCTGGGTTCTATGGACATGAAGATGGTGCTGTAATGACAATATGCTGATGAGTTCATGGCCGTGGCATGGTGATGACAACAATACGAAGAAGGCAGTACCCTAAACCCCTAGACCCTAAGCTGTAATCCCTAATCACTACGCCCCAAACCTAAACCCTAAACCAGCGGTTCTGACACATGGGTTCCCTTCTAACCTCCCCATGCTACCCTGCCCAGGTCCCTAGATTCGACTTAAGGATAATTTCGATGCGTTCCCCTACCACCCTATCCACACTCCCCCATGAAAAGTCCCTCTTGATTAGCCCCAGGTATCCCTAAGCAGACCTACCTAAGGGCAAACCGCGGGGTGCGGGGTAGCATGGGAACTCCTGAGAAACCACGTGGTCTATGCTGTGATTGCCATTGGGCGCCAGACGCACCAGATGTAACCCAGCTCGGTAACACCTGTCACGGCGAAAAGGAAAGAAAAGGGGATCTATTCATTTGACCCCCCCGCCAAGTACCTTTAAATGGTGTATATCCATCTGCAAATGCTAGGGGCCTAATTGCAGCGTTTACTTGCGGGGAGGGGCAGCCTGGCCCGTTTGGGCTTCAGGGTTTCGCCTCAGTATGGCAATATCACAGCCAAAGACCTATCCCTAAACCTTACACCCTACATCCTATGAATCCTACACACGGCTTAGGGCTTTGGATTCCCATCTCCTTTCCTCACCTAGAGCTCCTCATATGCACAGCAGTCGACCATTCATACCCAATCAACTTGGCATTTGACTGCGCAAGGCATCTCTCAACCCTAAACCCTAAACCTTAAACCCTCAACCCTAAACCCTAGTCGCTCCAAAAATGAGAGCCCCCCCAAAAATGTCGATTCTGGGGTCGCCCTGTTTATGGAAACCCTAGTCTGCAATTGGAGGCTTAGAGTTTGGATGAGGGTTTAGGGTTAAGGGCTTGGCTACTTGCATCTTTACCTAGCCAACTTACAAAGTGTTGATGCATACCTAGACCCGCCTCTACCCTCTACCAGGGCCGAAGTACCCACCATTAGGGACCATATATCCCCAGTTAGGGGTACAAGGAGGGTCCTGGTAAAGAGTTCTACGGCTTAGGCTTTAAGGCTTGGGATGGTTTTGGGCTCACGTAGCTCTGGTTATTTGGGAATAAAGGGATTTAGGGTTTAGGATTTGGGGTTTAGGATTTAGGGTTTGGGATTTAGGGTTTAGGGTTTAGCATTTAGGGTTTAGGATTTAGGGTTTAGGGTTTGGTTCAAAAAGAAAACCGAAGCCGTTCTATACCATTGAAGGTTGTATAGGGGCTGATATGAGTGGTTGTCAAATCATGCTCCCTTTTTGGGCACTTTAAATATTAGGTGCCGTATTGTAGTATTGGAATCAAACAGGGAAACCACCCATATACGGGTCAATTCCATCACTCCTGGCTGACCAACCGTAGAAACCCAAAGCCCTAAATCCTACATATCCCGATACGCCCCATTTTCCCACGCCCAAGACCCTACATCCCGATACACACCATTTTCCATGTGCTTTTCCAAGTCTTTTTTTTCTTAATCTGGTTCTTCATAACTTTGGAGAGCTTCAAATCCCGAAATACGTATTTCATGAGGAATGGAGATGGATGTGAATAGATTTTAAATTGTCAGGCTTCCCGTGTCCAGGTACCTAACAATCATATTAAACTCACCCAAAACCTGACTACAAATACTGTTATGCTAGACCCACGTACCTAACCATTGGTTACCTGGACCCTCTGGGTTCTACATCAGACTTCCACAAATCCCCAGCAGCTGTCATCGGAACCCGGTACATAAGCTTTTGAAGGGGAATTTGGTACATACTCTAATCATGCGAGGCATGCCAAGTGTCGCAAATTTCCTCCCTGAATACTGCACTTGGTGGTTCATACAAGACAGTTATTATTTATAAGGAAGTTAGAACCCCGCTTGAAAACCCCGCACATGCCATCACAGGGTTCGCCGTAATGACTATGTCCTATCAGCCCCTAAACCCTAAACCCCAAACCCTACCTTCTTAACCCTGAGCACCAAACCCTAAGCGCTAAACCCCAAACCCCCTGATGACCCAACCTCCCAGTTCATCGTCGCTATCGCTGCAATCATCGGCTGCAAGCAACCTTAAACAAACCCTAAGGGTCAAAGGACCCAAATAATCGGGCTTCAGGGCCCAAATACCAGTAATGATGTAGTATTTAGGGGCTTCAGGGCACAAGTACCATTAATAGTATAGTATTCGGGCCATACAACTTGGGTACTGCCCCCACCCAGTAACAGTCTATATTCGGGGTCCAATTAAGGGCTATATATAGCCAGATTACAATTATTATCCAGCTGTTAATGAGGGGGGGCAGTACCCAACCTACAACCCTATTACTTGGGCTTTTGAGCCCTTAGGCAAAGGCTTCGCCGGGGAATTAGGGTCTTAGTTGGAGGAACTCATGCACCTGGAGCCAGGGTTGAGGGTTTGGGGTTTAGGATTTAGGCTTCAGGGTTACGATTTAGGGTTTAGGGTGCAGGACTTAGGGATTTAGGGTTGAGGCTTTAGGGTTATGATTTGGGTAATCGTTCATGTTCGGTGGCTCCAGCTCACTTGGAAGATCTCTTGTCGGTAGAGGTGGCAAAACATCCTGCAAGAACATGTGTGCAAAGCCCTCTGTTCTTTTCTTATGAAAACATGTTATGGACATGGAACATGTTTAGGGTGGCTTTGTCCTGCACCTCCTCCAAGAACTCGTTCGTTCCCGTCAGGAACGGTTGTGCCCACAAGAGTTGGAATTCTAAGTAAGGCCAAAAGTCCTCGCATTCTGGATTTGCCTTGGCAACTGCTCCCACTATGACCAGGAGAACCTGGGTGAACTTCATGGCCAAATCGTGATCGCGGGATCCTTTCCCATAAGCCCCGTTGGCCAGAGCCACCTGGATCAACTTGCCAGCGAACTTTGCACTGCTCATGCTGTGGGATTCTAAGCTACAACACAACAGGCTTCAGCCGATAACAGATGCTCGGATTAAACAACGTGGAACAAAACAATTGCAGGTTGACAAGGCTTTCTGCAACATACATGTGATGCCCATGTCACAGGGAAAGCTTTGCAAAGAAAAGCAGGCAGCAGGGACCAGCTGACCTTGTTCCACATGGTACATTTATTTGTGAACCTCTGCTTACACACCTGGCATGTGTACTTGTGACGCTCTTGCAAAATAATTGGTGAACCACATCACCCAAGCCTTCAACCCTCATACTTGACATAATGTTGCAAACACATATGCATGAATATTGCTTATGCCTCAACATTGTAATCTTCGATTATTTTTATGGCTGTCAAATAATAATGTTGCGTGAAAGCATTTTCTTTTTCCATACATTGCCTTTTTATAAATTAAAATATTCAAGTAACTTTTGAAATATGTGCATTATGGTTTCGAATTGTTGTATTCATTTTATAATCTGTAGAATCAAATCATGATGTTTTTTTCTGGTTCATTTGTGTGTGTGTGTGAAGTTGCTGTAAATGTTTGTTGTCAGCATTTTTTGGAATATCCAAATATTAGTGTTGAGATTTTTGGTGATTTCTGGATGCAGTTTTGATTAAATTTGATGAATGTTGGATATTTTTTATTTTTGATTTTTTGATGAAATTCTGATGAAATTGTGATGCAGTTGTGATGCATTTTTGATGCAGTTTTGATGCAGTTTGTAAAAACTGCACCACAACTGCACCAAAACAGGACTTAGGGGTTTAGGGTTTAGGCTTTTAGGTTAGGATTTAGGGTTTAGGGTGTAGGACTTTGGGATTTAGGGTTTAGGCTTTAGGGTCAGGATTTAGGGTTTAGGGTGTAGGACTTAGGGATTCAGGGTTTAGGCTTTAGGGTTAGGATTTAAGGTTTAGAGTGTAGGACTTAGGGATTTAGGGTTTAGGCTTTAGGGCTACTCTTTAGGGTTTAGGGTGTAGGACTTAGGGATTTAGGGTTTACGCTTCAGGGTTAGGATTTAGGGTTTAGGGTGTAGGAATAAGGAATTTGGGGTTTAGGCTTTAGGGTTAGGATTTAGGGTTTAGGGTGTAGGACTTCGGGATTTAGGGTTTAGGGTGTAGGACTTAGGGTTTAGGGTGTAGGACTTCGGGATTTAGGGCTTAGGGTGTAGGACTTTGGGATTTAGGGTTTAGGGTGTAGGGCTCTGGGATTTAGGGTTTAGGGTGTAGGATGTAGGAGTTAGGATTTAGGGTGTAGGACTTTGGGATTTAGGGTTTAGGCTTTAGGGTTAGGATTTAGGGTTTAGGGTGTAGGACTTGGGGATGTAGGGTTTAGGCTTTAGGGTTAGGATTCAGGGTGTAGGGTGTAGGACTTTGGGATTTAGGGTTTAGGCTTTTAGGGCAAGGTGTAGAGTGTAGGACTTAGGGATTTAGGGATTACGCTTCAGGGTCAGGATTTAGGGTTTAGGGTAGGGTGTAGGACTTTGGGATTTAAGTTTCAGGCTTTAGGGTTAGGATTTAGGGTTTAGGGTGTAGGACTTCGGGATTTAGGGTTTAGGGTGTAGGACTTTGGGATTTAGGGCTTAGGCTTTAGGGTTAGGATTTAGGGTTTAGGGTGTAAGACTTTGGGATTTAGGGTTTAGGCTTTAGGGTTAGGATTTAGGGTTTAGGGTGTAAGACCTAGGGATTTAGGGTTTAGGCTTTAGGGTTAGGATTTAGGGTTTAGGGTGTAGGACTTAGGGATGTAGGGTTTAGGGATTAGGCCTTAGGCCCCAACGTCCTTCCTTTCTTAGGGTAGTTCGACATGGGCTTTTGGGCTAGGGCTTTCTGGACCTTGAAAGCAACCCTGAGGATCCTTCATTTCAGGACCTGCAGATTCATTTTGTGATCTCCAGACATATCCCTACAATAGAACTAGGGTAATTACTCGCGATTGAAAGTATTTCCATGAACCCGAAACCAGAGGCCCTGTAAACATCAATATCGCCCGTTTAAAGGGACCCAGCTACAAGTAGTTAAGGAACCTTCAAGCACTACCCAATGCCGTAGTGCTCCACGTCTCCTGGCGACATTAACCTTCAACTTCTTTGGAAAATCAAATTCGAGTTTTGTTCCACCAGGTTCCTTAGCACAGAGCCGTTGCCTATCAGGATCTTCAGTCCGGCGTATACTGGGTTGCTTTTAAGGATTTCAATTTAAGTTACTATACTGGGGGAACCCTAGTATTTTCTATATATATATAACCATTATGGTAACTTAATTTAACGTCCTTAACGGCAACCCAGTTAATGAACATTTCTATTATCCCAATGACCCCTATGTACCCTAATTATAAGCCCCAAACCCTGAACCGTCAGCTTGGTTGCACCGAGAGCGGTGGCAGTCATGGCCGCGTCAAGAGCGACAACAATATCTGGCTGGTAGTAATGACTCCTCAACGAGTAGGTATAACCCATAGAACTGTTGGTAGTTGGGGATGCACTGCGCCCAACCCTAAAGCCTGGCGCCCCGATACATCCTAGACCCTGGTCCCTGAACCCGTAACCCCTTGAACCAAAATCCCTAAACTCCAGACCAAAACACCTGAACCCCAACCGGCAAACTCCCTCTAACCTAAACTCCTAAACTCAAATTTTGCCTCTTGCTGCAAGAAATTCCGGAAAGGATTCCTATAGTCGTCCTTATGTAACCTGCAAAAATACGGAACTTTCCGTTCTGGTTCCATTCCTTCATTCCCTGCGAACCCCAGACAAGCAATCCTAAACCCTACACCCTCAACCCCACGCCCCCAAAACCTAAGTTCTATACCCTGAACCCTAATTAAGCCTAAACCCTAAACCCCTAAACCCCAAACCCTAAATCCTAAACCCTAAACCCCTAAACCCTGAATCCCTCTGCGTAATTCCTGACATGCACTTTATGATTTGCCCACCCCAACCCCATCCATGTGCCAGGAATTGCAGCACATGGGTGGTTGCGGACGCGTGCACCTTAAGGGCAGTAAACCTGATCTTCTACACCCCCAAACCCTAAACCCTAGATCCAAATTCCTTAATCCTGCACCCTAAAGCCTAAACCCTAAATCCTGAACCCTAAACCCTAAACCCTAAGCCCTGAACCCTTGGCCTCTCTAAGTTTATGGTGCTTGGGCTGGTGGAGCCTCATTTCCCAGTCTTTGGCCCTGGC
>CAJNIZ010009932.1:0-12766 GCA_905231905.1 Symbiodinium pilosum
CCATGAAAGCCGGCCAGCTTCCCCCCACCACATAAGTCTGACGCAAGGCTACAGTCCCCCTTGAGTAGATAGTATATGGGGTATATGGTAGTTTCCCTAAATTACTGTTCCCAAAATGGGGGAAATGTATATAGGGCCCCGTAGTATAATGGGAACCCAAATACAGGACCCCGTATTATAGGGAATTTAGACCATTACCCATATGGGGACCTAATAGTAATATACTCAAGGCCATATTCTATCTACTTAAGGGGGACTATATCCTCAGGACCGCCATCTTTTTTACAGCTTGCTACTCGCGAGTAGCACGGCGCAAAAGACAGCGCCGATGCATGCGACATGCATGCTGTTTCCTGCCAAACGGCACTGAGCTCTGTGAGACAGGTGCTCAACAGAGATACGAGGCGAGCCCATTAGCTCAGCCACACACATGCACACTGGCACGCTGTGCAATAATAGCAGCTCCATTCCGTGCACATAGCGCTTCTCCTGAAAGGAAAAGATGCGCGAACATCCCGTCGTCAAAGTCGGAACGATCGCCCGGCCCTGCCGTGGCCGGCTGCTCGGGTTCTGGCACAAATCCGCCAGCTCCGCATCGGGAAACTTGACTCTGTACCCCCGACATGTTTTTGTTTTGTCTGGGGCCTGCTTGCCTGGGTGAGTCTTAAGGCCCCGCCCAATCACAGAAAAAAAATTCTGAACTTGGGTCTAGACTCTGTCCGCCATGCCACCAGTGGGCGCATGCTGGACCTCCATCTTCAGCAGGAAGTTGCTGAAGTGAGCTGTGCACGCTGCCTCTGTGTCATTGAGGCTCAAGGCATCGACCACCTTTTGGAGCGGCACGTCCAGCCTTTGGATTGGGGCTAGAAGTCTCTTCTAAGAAGCCCAAGAGTCAATGGAGCGTGTAAGCCGGAGCCTCTACCTTGTGTACCTCTAGCTGCCCCTTAATAAATCCACCTAAAACCGAACTTGGAGGTTTAGGGTAATTATAACTATCCAACCTAGTTAGCCACTGAAGTTCTAGTCAAAGTACAAAAAACCTTCCTCCAGAAATGAATGGAAAAGTGGTGTCAAGTACAATCAAATTACGAATTCAGTACCTGGAAAAACCTAGACCCCGAACTAAGGACACCAAACAGGTTGCGCACAGCGCAGCAACATGACAAACAGGTCGCAAGCTCGCACACACACCTTCATGGGCAATGTCTGTGTGATTAGCCAAGTGGCTGCCATTTGCCACGTCGAGCCACCAAGACATATTTTCTCTGTCTACAGATAGGGAAGTTGGCCACCCTTCGAGGATCTAACTTGACCACACCAGCCAGCTCGTACTGACTGCCTCAGACCACATGAACATGTGCTCTAGCCCCAAACTCAAAGACACTAGACACACACAAGCACTTGCACAGCGCGCGGGCAAAGTTGCCGAGCGCTTGGAGAAGCAGCTCTTCTGGAAAAGCTGTCACGTTCTCATGCACGAAAAAATCAATCGGTCGTTGGCGCAGCTGCTTGCACCTACGCAATCACCACTTCTCACAACTTCTGCACGCACGTGTGCAGTAACTGCATCTGATTTCCGGACAAGAAACATGACCACAAAGGCCACCATGGTTCGGCCCTCTGTTCCCAGTTTAAGGCCCATCGGACTCCAATCCACACAAGGGCTGCCAGCTGCAGCCATCATCAAGTCAGCCGTCTTGGGCACGCGCGGGCATTGCCTGCTGTGTGCGTAGCACCTGCATTTGGTGAGTCCGCACGCATGCAATGTACTTGAGCATACACTTGCCCAGCCCCCCCCCCCGGGAGGATCTACAGAGTACAGCTGCAAGGGTATCTTGAAATTTAATTTCAAAAAGCGGTACGGACAGCCCTATAACCCTATCACCCTGAAACCTTTACCTTTAAATCCAAGCAGATTTAATACAAGGCACCACGTGTGCCGCTTCAGCACAACTCTGTCATCCAGAATCTCGCTGGTGATCTCGTCAAAGTTTTTCCTGCCAAAAGGAGGGGTCAGGACTTACATGAAATCGCAATCATGAAAAGGATCGACTGTGGGTCTCGGATTGGTATGTTGTAAGTTGAGACTGTCAAAAGCTCCAGAGAGAGAGATCTTCTTGTGTGATTATTGGTTCAAAGACACGAGATCTTGTGGTGTGGCATTGTGGGGTCTTAGGTCTCGTGCTACATGTGAAGGGCCTGCACAGGTAAATGTTTGCCCAAGACAGCTCTGCCTGGAAGCATGGGTGGACTATAGGGTTTGGTTCGTCAATAGTTCGTCAATAGTTCGTCAATGGATAATCAGTTCGTCAATTATTGACGAACTTTAAAAGGTAAATTGACGAACTTTGTACGAATCACCATTGACCAATTGACGAACTATTGACGAACTATTGACGAACTCCTTACCACAAACTCAAAATTTTCACATAAACTAATACAAGCACTGGCAAGAATGCTTTCCACCCCAAGGAATTGCATGTTCAAGGAATCAAGCTTCCATACTGCCCATGCGTGTTCCCCGAGCAGCGGGACCCACTCAGAGATCCAAACACCATGATTCCCATTTGACCCGCCTTATAACATGTACCAAAGCCCTTTAGATCTTATATGAGACCCAACATGCCTTCAACACCAACAACCCAACCCAATCTAGATTACAAGTCTGCATCCTCTAGAAGGCTACGCCTAGCACTATCCTCTAGGCCTTAGCCCAGACTTGCCCTGCCCAACAACACATGAGCCATAGCTTAAACTCCATAAACAGGTTTCACATAGGTGATCGCTAAGCGCAATGAGGGCTCGCAGAGTGAAAACTCCAGAATGCCAGCGGAGCAGAAAGTTGTAGTAAGAGAGTAGAGAGAGAGAGAGAGAGGGAGAGAGAGGGAGAGAGAAACAGGGAGAGGGAGAGGAAGTTTAGGTTTTTGGGTTTATGTAGGGTTTATTACCATTGCTTAGGATTTGGGGTGGTCAGTTGGGTTTTGAACTTTGAAAGTTTTTAATTTTGAAATGAAGGAAATGGAGTGAGGACCCTAAGTAATGGTAAGTTTATATGGGCTTGAGGGTTTGGTGTTGAGGGTTTAGGGTATCAGGGGCTTTGGTGCTAGAATCCTTGATTTTCCAATCCCCCCCGGCCTAAACCCTAGACCTAGACCTTATAATTCCGGGGCTTCCGAAAAGTAAAAGCCTAAACCTAGAGGCCCTTAACGCCTAAAGCTTTGCTAAGTCCAGTCCACATCGGCCTCCTGGCAGCCTCAAACACGTAGTGCTGCACGTGGCCAGCCAACATGGATTCAAGAACCTTCGCGAAGTCGGCCCTCTCCAAGAAAACGCCTTTCTTCAAGGAGCCGATCGTGCGGAGCATACACCCACTCTTGGATATATACTTCTTGAGGTTCCCAATCTTCAGTCCAAAAACTTCACTTGCAAGCAGGGGTACCTCAACTGCGCAATCTCTGGCTTGAACGAGCGGCTACTAGTCATGTAGGTATCTACAAAAGCCGTCATGGCCACGTCACAGCCACAGCTCAGCCCAGTTGCTTTCATGGGCACCAGAGACGTCACGGATTTCCGCACGTCATTCGGAAGCAACTCCAGGATATCTCCGAATACGCAGCTGTGGGGAACTCAGCTGACTTCGCAATCTGCTGAGTTGAGTTCAAGGAAAACATGAGCCCTGGAAAGTCCATAAGATCATGAAAACTGACTAAGCCCGGCGCACGCAGTGTGCAGGACAGATCTGCAACCAGCATCGATGTCCGCAGCATGGGACTGAGAGACATGTAGTTGTCTCCCGGAGGCATTAACAATTGCCATCAAAGCAGCTTCTGCAGCACCCGACCCAGAAAATTCAGAGTAGAAGCTCGCCGTCGCCCCACTTTTAACACACAGCTCTGGCCCATCTGGCCCCAAGTCTGTAGCAGACAACGCGCGCACAAACTTCTGGGGCCACCGAAAGGGCTCCGTGGGCAGAGCGTTCGTCAGCCTCTCTATCTTTGCGGCATGCGCGCCCCCGACCAGAGCGGAGAGTTCTCCATGGACTCCCGTGACGTGCGGCTTGGCTGCCTCAGCAGCTCCTGTGGCACGGCCGGCCCAGTGAACTCCGGGACCGTGACCCAGAGCTTTGCTGCCTCGACCGTGCCTGCGGCCCCGCGGGCCCAACGGAAATCAGAGACTCATGCTCTTCGTCATCGTCGCTGCTGTCCAAAGCAGCATACAAAGAAAAGGCCATGGCGCCAGGTCGGCGCTCTGCTAGGTTGCACACTCGCTACTTGGAGAGTCAGGCAGACGTAATACGTCGGCTAGTAGTGGGGATAATTGGGTTAGGTTACTATTATACTTGTTATATGACGACTTGTAGGGCTTCTGGAAAAGCCTATTTAGTAAGTCTGCACAACTCTCCAAGTAGTGAATGAAGACTGTAGACCCATTGACTCCATTGACCCTTGATGGCGGACATCAGACATCATCTAGAACCGAGGAACTGATGATACTTCCAAACATGAACTCACGTCGCCACCTTCTGACGACTTGTAGGGCTTCTGGAAAAGCCTATTTAGTAAGTCTGCGTGACTCTCCAAGTAGTGAGTGACGACTGTAGACCCATGGACTCCATTGACCCTGGATGGCGGACAGAAACTTATCTAGACCCGGGGAACCGATGATGCTTCGAAACATGAACTCACGTCGCCACCTTCTGCTCTGAGCAAGCATAAACAAGGCAGACAACGTTTCTGCTTGCGCATGGGCTGCACATGGGCTGGCACTGTGGCAAGCTTGGGACTTGGATTAGTCACGATTAGTACAGCACACAACGAGTTTGCCGCCCAGGAGCTGTTGTGCCACCGACATCACCGTGACTGCGGATGTGCCTCAGAGAACGCAGCTTGCAACAAAACAGGGCTGCGAACCCTAAACCCTAAACCCTAAATCCTAAACCCTAAACCCTGTAATTGCCGTTCGGAAGCTTCCGCTTTCCGCAGGTCGCCACATCATATCTACGGATGTGCCTCAGGCGGAGCAGCTTGCAAGACATGTTGAACGTGGGCAAGGAAGCACAGCACAGAACGGGCTAGCCCCCATATTGCCGTCAGGAACGTTGGACGGTCCACATTCCGCAGCGCATCCACCATCATCATCTCACCATATCCACGGATGTGCCTCTAGAAATGATTTGCACCAACAGAACAGGGCTTGGGGAACTTCGGAGTTTGGGTAAGGTTGAGGTACTTTGGGGTTTGGGTGTGTTGTAGCCATGCAGAAGGTGCTAGATTACCGGTTACCCCCCACTTGCCGTCCGGAAGCTTCCGCTTTCCGCAGGTCACCACTCAGTCACCACTCGCCACATCATATCCACGGATGATGTGCCTCAGGCGGAGCAGCTTGCAAGACATGTTCAGTGTGGGTATGAGGATACGCAGCACAGACCATGGGATATTGCCGTCAGGAACGTTGAACGTTCCACATTCCAGAGCGCCTCCGGCGCATCCCCCATCGTCATCTCACCATATCCGCAGATGTGCCATTGCGCCTGAAGAAACGATTAGCACTAGCAGCACAGGGCTTCGGGAAGTTCGGAGTTTGGGTAAGGTTAAGGTAATTTGGGATTTGGGCGTTGTAGTAGTAGTAGTAGTGCAGAAAAAGCTAGACTGCAGATTACCCCCCCAATTGCCGTCCGGAAGCTTCCGCTTTCCGCAGGTCGCCACATCATATCACTGCCTCAGGCAGAGCAACTTGCAAGACGTGTTCAATGTGGGCAAGGAAACACATCACAGAACGGGCTAGCCTCCATGCCCCATGTTGCCGTCAAGAACATGAAACGTTCCACATTCCACAGCGCATTCCCCATCATCATGTCGCCACATCCACATGTGCCTGAAGTACTAGCAGAAGAGGGCTTGGGGAAGTTCGGAGTTTGGGTAAGGTTAAGGTAATTTGGGATTTGGGCGTTGTAGTAGTAGCGCAGAACAAGCTAGACTAGAGATTACCCCCCAATTGCTGTCCGGAAGCTTCCGCTTTCCGCAGTTCATCACTCACCCACCACATCATATCCACGGATGTGCCTCAGGCGGAGCAGCTTGCAAGACATGTTCAACGTGGGCAAGAAATCACAGCACAGAACACAGAACGCGCAAGCCCCCATGTTCCCGTCAGGAACGTTGAACGTTCCACATTCCACAGCGCATTCCACATCCACATGTGCCTGAAGTACTAGCAGAAGAGGGCTGGGGGAAGTTCGGACTTTGGGTAAGGTTAAGGTAAATTGGGATTTGGGCGTTGTCGTAGTAGTGCAGAACAAGCTAGACTACAGATTACCCCCCAATTGCCGTCTGGAAGCTTCCGCATTCCGCAGGTCGCCAGATCATATCACGGATGTGCCTCAGGCGGAGCAACTTGCAGGACATGCTCAATGTGGATATGTGGAAACGCAGCACAGAACGGGCTAGCCTCCATGCCCCATATTGCCGTCAGGAACGTTGAACGTTCCACATTCCACAGCGCGCATCCCCCATCATCATGTCACCATATCCACACATGTGCCTGAAGAAACGATTTGTACTAACAGAACAGGCTTGGGGAAGTTTGGAGTCTGGATAAGGTCAGGGTAGTTTGGGGTTTGGGTGTGTTGTAGTAATGCAGAACGTGCTAGATTACCGGTTACGCCCCAATTGCCGTCAGGAAGCCTCCGCTTTCCGCAGGTCACCACTCACCGCATCATATCCACGGATGTGCCTCAGGCGGAGCAGCTTGCGAGACATGTTCAACGTGGGCAAGGAAGCACAGCACAGAACGGGCTAGCCCCCATATTGCCGTCAGGAGCGTTGAGCGTTCCACATTCCACAGCGCAGCATCCCCCATCATCATGTCCCCACATCCACGGATGTGCCTCAGAAAAGGATCTGCGATAACAGAACAGGGCTTGAGGAAGTTCGGAGTTTGGGTAAGGTTAAGGTAATGTGGGATTTGGCTTTGTCTGATTCGGGTGCCTCAGCGCGAGCAGCTTGCAAGACAAGGACGGAAGCTGCCCAAAAACAGACTTGGGTGGCTCGGACTCGGAGCCTCGCCTCAAAATCAAATTAGCCAGGCTGCTGTCAAAGACGCCGCCGCACGTCGTCGAAATAAAATTGTAGCACTAAATCTTCGACGGTTCGCTTGCGAGTGTATGTCTGATGCGCGCCCCAGAAGCGATTTCCTTGCCGGTCTACGGCCATCAGCGACCGGTGCACCTGCTGCCGCGGCTGAAGGCCACAGTGCTCGGGGTGCAGCATAATGGCTCGGAGGTGCGGCAAGACAAGGGAGATGACTTGAGCGTGTCCTTCACTGTTCACCCTGGGCTCCACAGGCGGGTGCAGGGGTGGCGGAGGAGCACGGTCCGGGGCGGCAGCTGGCGCTGGCTGCGCTGGCTGCGCTGGCTGCGCTGGCACGGCCACTGGCGCTGCCACTGGCGCAACTGGCTGCGCTTGCTCGAGTCTGGGCTGCTCTCCCAATGACAACATTTCCCCGTCCGTCTCCAAGCGGAAGTTGAGCAGGCTGTCGTTGCCTGGATCATCATCACGGTCAGAGTCGTCATCGATGATGCAAACTTCGCGAACTGCGGAGGTCCTGGGCTGAGCGAGCCGATCTCAGGATGCAACAAGAGATGAGCTGAGCTGCTAGACACAGACCGACCCTAGATTGCCGAGCTTCGGTTCAGGCTGCGCACGTTTGCCCGCTCTAGTTCTTTTCCCGCGTTGACTGGGCTTGCGCCTGGTTGTTGGCGCATCCGCAGGCTTAGGCTGTGCGGAGGTGGAAGCAGAGGCAGACGCTCGAAATAATGAGTTGTCAGCACGAGGGTCGGCTTGCGCCGCACCTGCTGCGGGATTCTACGGTCCAACCCTGAAACATCTGAAGACCAAAACTTCTGCAACTGAAAGCAACGTAGCTAGATACCCTCCTCAACACCGTCCCCTCGACCCCGGCAACCTTGTAGGAAATCGATCAGATGGGCGTAACCCTTCGCAAGCATATTCCTTGGAATCTTCTCAACTTGAGGCGCAAGGCGCAGGGTGGACAAGGCGCAAGGCGGACAAACTGGTCCACTAGCAACATGCAGCAGGAGCACAGCATCAGGTGATTTGGCCATGGCAGCCGAGACTGCATCATAGTATGCTCCACACAAAACTCCATGCGAGAACTCCCCCTCGTTCTCCCAGCGGCAGACGTCCTCGTAACCTTGGCAAGAGGTCTTGAATTTGTGTGCTTTGTTGGGGCTCTGTGGCAGCTAGCTCTCATGCAAGAGTGGTTCTAAAGCCTAGCGACGGGCCAAGAGGAGGCACAAATATGATTTCATTCCGTTATTTCCGTTGAATGTTCGGTCCGTCGCCATTGCCTGAGACGGCTTCACAGAACTCCACCCCGCATCCTCCAATTTCTTGCGTAGGCCCCAAGTGCTGTTAGCTTGGTCATCATGTGTCACCAGGGTCGGTGCGGCTAGGTGCGTGACATTTCGCACACAGGAGCTCAACAGCACCATCTTACCTTCGGAAGTAAGAGCCGCCAGATCATGCGCTATCAGCCAGTCCACAGATTCCCGGCGGTCGGCCCCGACGGTCAAGGGCAGCCCTGACTGCAAAGCTGCGTTGCACGTGTTGAACACAGCCTGCCTCAGGTCATATTGTCATGTGGGACCTCTTGGGGATTTAGGATGAACCTCAATAGCTGCCCTTGTAACAACGGACGCACAAAAAAAAAAGCTTATTATGAGAGCCAATACTGTGGTTGGAGCTGGAGCTTCCGGCTTGTTCAAGGCTGCACAGCACCCTCGCACTTTACGTTTGAGGCGTTTGAGGTAGGATTCGGTTTCAAAATCAGAGGATCCAGCGCTGAAGCCCAAGCCCTAAAGCCTAAAGCCCCATCATCCCGCATATGCCCTGGCCTGTACTATATACTATATATATATATTATATACTATACCCTGTACTAACCTTGGAAGCCTGGGAACCCGAGAGACAAGAAACGAACTTGTAAGAATGTTGATTGTTCCCGCAGCAGCAACCACTTACTTATATAGTGGGCGCCACGGCAGCTAGCTATACTAATGAATCTGCAGCCCTGAGCACACCCGCACAGGGTCGCCAGCGATGGAAATCTGCCCGTCGGCTGCTGCAGCACCACCGCCCTCGGCCTCCGAATCAGAATCATGACCATCCGCAGCTGTAATGGCATTTGTGATGGCCTCCTGCGAGACCGCGCATGCATGCCGCACATCCTGGAAATGGTAGACGCTCTCGAACCCAAATCGAAAGAGGGAGTTGACAGACACAGGCTCCACACACCCAGTGGTTTCAACAGAAAGGTTGGTGTGTGCTGGGAGCGGCGCCAAGCTTTCCTTGACAGTCAAAGGCCCGTCCGCATCCAAAACCACGACAGGAGCAGGCACAGAAATTTTGCCCAGAGGTGCCACTGCCACTTGCTCACGCCACACATCTGGGTTCCAGCCCATGATGCGCTCCATGTATTTCTTCGCTTCCGGCTTGGTATTCACCATTTGGACAACCATGTACTCAGTGGAGCCATCAGGGGAAGCGCTTGCTGGCAACGCGTAGAAACCACCATCAGCAAGCGCCTGTTTCACGTGAGCTTGAAGCTCCAACATCTTTTGACTATTGCTGCGGCCCGGTGGCGCAGCAGCTTGGATCAAAGCGTCGACGCTGCTGGTGTCATGAAACATCACGCTCAAGTGATGCCCTGAGACGAGCTTGTGCAGCTCTGACATACTCGCCCACTCCTCTGGAACTAACTTGTCAAACTCATGCAAGTAGCGCTCGAAATGCTCTCGGAATTCCGATCGGTTGATGTCTGTGTTGAGCTTGCGTCGTAGGAAAGCCGAGATAGCCGTGGCGCTCATCGCCCTGGATGGAGCTACCCTCATGCTGACCAAGTGATGCCTGGACTCAAGTCGCTGCATCACAACAAGAGATGAAGCGTACGAGAAAAGCTCTGCGAAGAGCACACTGTCCATCGAGGTCTCCCTGCTTGCCCACTGCTGTAGGCTCGTCAAAAGACTGCCCTGGAAGAACTTGTCAGCGAACGTGTTCTTTGGCAGGGCTCCTTCCGCCCATGACTGGAGCAAGTCCTGAGTCCATCCATCTCAGACAGTGTTTAAATCTGCATGCACTGACTAAAGGCCTAAGGTTTCTAGAGCCTAGGAAGACCCCTCACCTCAACTCTTGTCCCTGCGCAACTTGCTTGCAGCGAACCCACCCACTAGCCCACTAGCCACTAGCACAAAATGCTGTAGCCCAAACTACCCAAAGAGCCTTGGCGAAGGATCTGCTGGCAGCACGGGCCTTGTCTCGCTTGGGGCCGGACGGTTGCTGGATGAATGTCAGCAACCGACACATAGTCCAGGGGTATGCGCTGTAGTACGCAGTGCCTTGCTGGAATCTTAGTCCGACTTTGGATTTGGCAAAAGCAAAGCACTCATTGACCAAGCGGATGTACGCAGGGTCGGAATTCTCAAGATCCTTGATGATTTTGCTTGCTTTCACACTGGACGCATCCACATTGGGAGACGACAAGGTCAGCGCCTGCAACTTCTTCAAGAACTCCTGGCACAAGCCTGCGCTCAGCTCAAGCATTCGACGCCCATTCCAGCAGCATGGTCGCTTTGGCTTTGTTGTGGCATGCTCTGGACAAGGGCAGCCGTGCATGAACTGGTACACATCGAACCCCCAGGCTTGGATTTCATAAAACGCATGAAACATGGCCCAAAATCTCTTGCGCTCTTCATCGGAACGCGCTAGCAAGGCGAGAGCTTCATTCTCAGCCGCGCTGATGTCACCCGCGTCATCGCTGCCGCCGCCCTTGTTGTTGCAAGCTGGGAGCGGCTCAAGATATTCAATCCTCAGCTCATGATTCTCCATTGGGCCGAAAGACTAAAAAATTGACAAGACAAGAGGCAAAGACTGCCGCCGGCTGATCCAATGGAGCACATCATATCCGAAATGCCACCGTGTCCGCACGAAGGTCGGACATAAAGAGTTGAAGGCTGCTGCAATAGACCTGCGCAGCAAGGGCCTATGTCACGCATGTCAGGGCTTAAAATTGGGGCGGCTTGAGTTCTTTCATGGCACAATGCCGGAAGTGGGATAATTGTCACGCGTCTGGGACTGGGACAAGAGCCGCCAACAGTCAACAGCCTTCTTGATTTGATACACCCGCGTGCCTTTTGGCATGCCCTGGAACTCTGGGGTTCTCGTTCACGTGCCGCTGAATGTACACTTCAACCAAATCCCTCTTCGAGAAAAACTTCGACAAGGCGCTGATCTGCTTATCAAACTTGGACCACGACTCCTTGCCCATCGCCAGGAAGGCTTCGTCAGCTTCCGTCATGGCCAAATGTAGAAGATGGTCAAAATCTCCCAGCGGCATGCTGTCAGGGAAGCATCGCTCATCAGCAGCCACTTGCGCAACCCCCCCCGCCACGTCGCCCACGGCATCCGGCTGAGGCTGGGCAATATTCGGCAGCCTCCACAACGCAGATTCTACACCCAGATCCGATAACAGGCTCCTGATCGCAAACCTCGCGTCCCTGATATCTGCTTCCAGGCCCAACATGCGCGAACATGCGTGGGCCTTGTAGCTTGTGGACGTGGCTCGTCGCCCAAGGATCTGTAAGGGGCAGAGTCGGGTGGTCAGGCATGCTGCGCGATACCTTGGGCTCCCCTCCCCGGCCCCCCGGCCCCCCCTCCCTCTTACTGCTTAAAACAAGACCTACTTGTATGGTAACTGGAAGAAACAGAAACTATTGATCGATTCCAATAGATAAACAGATAAACTTGAACTGGAGAAATCAGAAAAGTCTTCTTCTCGGGCACGCGGCAGAGAATCAATTCCCTCGTCTGTCTCAACAGATATCCCTCCAAGAGTGAGAACATCCAATTCTCCTACAAGGTAGTTGCGTGCGAATTGGGGCGAGCTGTCAACCCTGAAATGGGTAAACCATTGACTGCCGCCGCCACCCTTTGTGTACACGTACTCCCGCGCAAACAGCATGCAGCTGTAGTCGATACTCAGCCGGAACTCATACAAGCTGGATTTGCGCGGCATGCGCACGGCATTTGGGCGTTGGAGCAAATGCTCTGACAGTTTCTCATCCAATGATAGCCTCAGGGACCTCAGACAATTCAAATTTCAAGTTCAGATGCAAGCGACTGGCTTACTGAGCTTGAGCTTACTAACTGCCTCGGCGGGGTCAGGAGGAGAAGAGCAGGCAGGCTGAGGAAAATATATTATGTCGCTCAAAGTGGCTGCCTCACGACCGTTTCCAATAAATCAGAATCTTGCGCATGAATCATTCGGAGGTTGTCTGCCAACAGCACCGAGTCCAACATGTAATTGGCCCGATACTCCACGCCCCCTCTGTTGTTTGCACGCGCCTGCAGTCCAGAAGAGGTTTGCAGCGTTCCCTGCAATTCATCCAACGCCGCCATAGCACCGTGTGCCTCTGCAGGGTTCCCAGAAGCCAGCGCATCCTTGATCAAATCAAGTTGTCTTTCAATAAGGGACTTTGATCTCATGTCTGCCCTGTCTGCCGCTGAAGCAGCGGCGGGCGAAGGGAAGTTGACCACTGTCCGCACCTGAGAGTAACAGTAACAGTACTACTAGTAGTACTAGTAGTAGTAGTAGTAGTAGTAGTGGTGGTGGTAGTAGCAGTAGCAGTAGTAGTAGCAGTAATAGTAGTAGTAGTAGTAGTAGTAGAAGTAGTAGTAGTAGTAGTAGTCAT
>CAJNIZ010009933.1:0-12766 GCA_905231905.1 Symbiodinium pilosum
TTGGGCACTCCAGGGAAACTCTGCGCTTGGGCACTGCAGGGATATTGCTGGTTGGGCACTGCGGGGATACTCTGCGGTTGGGCACTGCAGGGATACTTGGTGGTTGGGCACTGCAGGGATGCTTGGTGGTTGGGCACCGCAGGCATACTTGGTGGTTGGTCACTAAAGTCAGCTTCCAGTCAGGCGAGGACAACATTTACGTTAAAATCTAACAACCCCACGCGAGGGTGGGGAATAAAGGAAAATCCTTCGTCCATGTAACACGAGATGAAAGGTTGAACGAAGAGGCCACAGCACATGCTTCCGCGTGCATGTGGCCCTGGATACGACCATTGTCAACCCTTAGCTTTTTTGGGGACACCTCCATCACAGCAATAGGAGTGCAAGAGAGATTCTCCGCACAAGAAGCTGCAAGTTGTGTTTGGACACCCCCATGCAGAGCGTTACCATTACAACTTACAGGAACAAGCATGCATCCGGGGTGTAATTAAATGCTAGAATTGCGAGGGTTCTTTGAAAAGCATTCAAGCTAGAGCGAAGTCACAGACAAGCTATATAGGGCGAGGCACGCAGCTACTGATATCTGCGATGAAATGGGAGAATTGGCGGGGAGAAGTCCGTACAAGCAATGTCAATTTCACTCAGGTCTATCTCAATGAGTGGTGCTTGAAGTGTAGCTATCCTCTTGTTTTCCCAGATGTTGATTGTTTTGCTTACTCTTAAGTCTTTTTTCTTTTACTATCTAGCCTTTGTTAAAGGAACTTCTATAAGTTAGATGCGACTTGAATTGGGGTTATCGATTTTCATGAACTGTTAAATAGACATTGATTAGCTTCCAAAGTTTTAATATGATTTTAACTGGAATTGTTAGATGGACTTAAACAGATTTTTCATTGAGTTCTAATTAGATTTCAATTAGTTTGATTCTAACTAAATTTCCCTTGTTCCAATTTACATCCGACCTAACAGCAATCCTATTTTAACTGGAGTTTAATTAGATTTGAAATTGGTGGCTTCCCTATCTAATGCCTGATATTGGATTATTTTCTAGATTGTTTTCGAGGGCCTAGATATAGTTTAATATCACGGGGGGTGGGGAGGGTAAGATAAAAGCGATGAAAGGAGGGCATTCTATCTCGCTGGATGCCACTTCATCTGACCATGTGTCATGAAGAGGCCACAGGAGAAGCAATGACTTTAATGGCAATTTGCCTTTGACATCTTGACTTCTCCTGGCGCACTTCAGAAGATAGTATTGAACTTGTATGCGAGACGAGGAGTGCGCTGCAAACCATTTCCTTGAAGGCAGGCATATTGAGAGCGTACAAAAGCTTCACATAGGTACCCCTCCAGAACTAACATCCTTCAGTAGGGATCCTACTTGTGATACTAGCGGGTCGTGGACTTTTCCAGATAAGTACTTACTTGTCCTCGAACTCTTAAACTTTGACAAGAAACCTTGCAAAACCACAACAATGGGGTCCCCACAGCATTCCACTCTAAAACCTTTGAGGGGCCCGTAGGGACCCAAAAGCCCAAGCTCCTTTGAGTTCCGGGCCAATTTGCCAAGCCCAGCTTTTTGCAGAAGGTCCTTTTAAGGCTCGAAAACAGGAACTAGGCGGCCCGAGGAACATTGTAGCTTCCATTCTGATTCCCCTTCCCAACCATGCCTATAGAACCCAGTATCATATAACCCGTAGCAAAGCCCAAAGCATCTCTGCCTGTTGATTTGTCATGCGCCCCCAAAGCATGCGGTCCTGTAGCTCCTTCAACTTGCGTCGGAGTTCTGCTATGAGCTGCTCCGCCTTCCTCAGCTGAGACCGAAGAGGCTCTTTGCTTCAGCCTGTTTTACTATTCTACGCTAGCTTGCCGCATGCACGTGTCAAGGGAGGTGTGTTAGCCTGACCGCACTGATAGCCATGAGGGCAATCTGCGCCAAGTCTCTTCATCTCTTCCTCGAGCTTTTTCATGGCCTCCTCTGCCTTCTTCCTTTGACGCTCTGCCTCTGCCTTCACCATGCCAATCATTGCCAATCCCCGTGATGTCTAAGCAAGCTGGGGTCGCAGTGCAGACTGGCTATCTGCTTCGACTTGTTCCCGCCTGCGCTTGACGGATTTGATCCTCAAGCTGCTCCCGAAGCCGACGAAGTTCTCCTGAGAACGGCTGCAAGGAATTGCTTTCGTGAGCCCTCTGCAAACTGCTGGCACGGCGAACAGCAAGCCAGAATTGTCACACGCTGCATCCCAACTATCAAGACGCACTTGATTTCTAGCTTGTCGCCTGGCCGTCGCATACCTTGTCCTCTTTGTCTTCATCTTGCACCGACGAAGGTGTAGGCTGACTTCTCAAAGCATATCATCTTGCAAAGGGTGTTTACTTATAAGTACATGTGCCATGACTGACGGAAACACTGATACACCTTCCGGAAGGCACCTTCCGAGCTGCCAGAATGACTGAGGGACTTTGGGTAACATGTCTAGAAAATCAGATGAGTCTGGAGCTGGTGCCTGTCGGCCCGCACGTACTGACTTCGAATAGTGTCTTGAATCAAACTCATGCGAAGCATGGTCAGCTCCGCCGCCCGGCAGCACACACCTGTGCACAGGATGGACCTGAAGGAATCTGTACCAACATTCTGAGGAATGTTCATCTTCGAATGGAAGCACGCAAACTGTGGCATGTTCCTTTGCATGCATATATCGACAGGTCAAACACACATGCGATTGGAGATGATTAGGATTAGAGCATCCAGCCAAGCAGACCCCATCCGATCCATATGACTGGACGCAGGATCTTCCAAACAGAGTGTGCTTCAGCGTTTCAATGTGGAGATACGGAAGGGTCTGCGGAAGACTTCAGCCAAGCTCAACAAGGTTGTTCCCTTCCAATGTCGGCCAGCCAGCCATCCACCTAAATATATATCAACTCAAAATTGGTCGCGGTAGTTTCAAGAGAGCATCCTTGTTTTGGCCTTCGGCCTTCAGTACAAGGCTTGGGCGGAAGCAGCCGGGGCAAGCCAGCCGCTATAAGGTTGTGTCTAAGGTGCCTCCAGAAGTGGTCTCAATATGAATCATGAAGGGGCATGGGCTCCGCCTGCTGTTGTGTAAACATGCTGCTGATGCTGCCGGTCTAGCATCTTACGGTTCAACCATGTTTCTGTGGGTGGTATGTGTAAACCATCAGTGAATACTCGGGGGGGTTCCGGAGGCGCTCCACAAAGCCTGAAATCGCGAATTGCAAGTTGACCTCCCCTGGTGTCAGGTTGCTGCACAAGCCTTCGTTATCATCTGGTCTCGGAAGGTATCCTCGAATTACGTGCAGACTCATGCTAATCACCAGGTGGAAGTTCGCAGTGCGCTTGAATTAGTAAAGCCCCTCGAACCAGCGCTGGCGCTGCTAGTCCAGCTTGCGAAAAAGTGGCTGTTCTCAAAACGAGCAAGGACCTCTCTCTCTAGCTGCAGCTAGGCTAGAGTCGGAGGCAAACGTTTTGCAACTAGTCCACGGGATCGTTCTCTGAACATATCTCAAATGGCCGGCGCTTTGTCAGCCATGGATGCGAACTGGCTGAAGAAGATCGGAGGGTAGACTTCCACATCGTGACACCACTTACCTCATGAAAGAAGCCTACGTGCGAATTGCTAGCAGTGCGTCTACCCTCGATCGATGACTCTTCAACACTGATTCAGAAAACAAGATCAAAGTCATTATGTTGACCGGATTTTAGGCCGGTGCACCGCACGGCCTTGCGGCTTGCCTTGCGGTTTGCTGCCAGCATGTTGCTGAGCCTCTGACTTGTCCAGCAGCTGGCAAAGAAGAGTCATAGCACGCGCGTCCACATCTTCCTCAGCACTCATCAGTCGCTGCATGGTGGCCTCAGGATCTACACCGTCGGATCCCTCAGCATCCTCGCTCTGCTCAGGGCTTTCCTCCCGGCTGGGATCCTGTCTCGGCAGCTCATTGGAGTAGATTCGAACCGCTGGGTTCTGCTCCAATTCTGTATGCTGTGTGCTTCCATCCCAGCGCATGGGCGTGTCCAACCTGACCTGCAATCCACTGAACTTGCCATGCAAGTTGAGGAGGTTTGCTATAATGGGAAGCGATCGTGAGTGCAGGCAGATTTCAAGACCTGATATGCGAGTCATTCTCTCGACCCCCAAACGAGAGAAGTTTGCCTGAAGCTCTCTGTCGCACACCTCCGGTACTGGGCTGAGGCGGACGGCCAAGCAATATGGCAGAACTGCACTGACTGCACCAGGCGTGTGCGGCCATGGAGGAATCACCAATGGCAGGGATGGCATGGAGGGAGCTGGCCCAGGCCCACGATTGGCTACCAAAGCGTCGAGAAAGAGTGTCGTCTTCCGCGAGCTGTCTACCAAAGCAGACTCTAAGGAGAGGGCATGAGGGTATTGCTTCTGAATAGCCTTGCCACCATTGGCGTCAGGCACGTTCCAGGACTTCATCATGGCTTGTGCTGCGCGTTGACTCATCTGGTCTGCCACCTCTTTGATTGAGGACATTTTACGGAGAACCAGCAGAGCCCGCCAAGCAGCTTTCTTACGCTCTTCGATGGGGTCATCTGGTCTGTGCACTCTGCCAGCTGAAAGTGGTGCCGAAGGTCCAGGCATGGCGAACCCCGGCGTGGCTAATTTTCTTGAGCCATCAATGACCTGCAACCATGCATCTCGCCTGCGTGCAGCGATTAGGACGACAACGTCTGATTGAACGAGCAAGCGCAGCAAGAATCGAGGAAACTGCAGCTTCTGGGCCTTCAAAATCCCGCCGCGGCTCAGCCGGAGCCGGGCCAACAGGCTCTGGCTCCTTCTCCTGGACTTGATCCAGCTGCGACCGCGGCATGTCGCTGCATGTCAAGATGTGCCTCAGGCCTAACAGCCCAGCATTTCGTTGCTCTGGCCTCCTTGGGCTTGCTCGGCAAGACAACCGCTTGTGTCGTGTTGACCCCAGTGGATCGCAGCGAGGGCCTCGCATCTCAACATTCGTCTACCAGACCCCGACAGTTTATCACCGCATCTCAGCGTCATGTTCTTGACGAGATTGGAGATGGCAAGTCTGGCGCACGCACCACTACTTTGTGCTAGAGTTCATTTCTAGGTTCTTTGGCTGAGGGGCTTCTCGGGAGCAGCAGGCGGTGCAGGCAGGGGAAGCTTCTGAATCGTTTGTGCCAGACGCTGCATCTCACCGCCACCAGCCTCTGCTCAGTACTCTGGACAAACAACGAAAGCCAAACAATTGCAGCACAAACTTGAGCTTCCGCCACTACAAGACAACAAGACCACAGTTCATGTTGGGACACTCAAAGAACAAGCCGAAGCAAAACCTCTGGTTGCCAGCCGAAGTAGCGGAAAGATTCTGGCCCATCTGTGCCAACAGACTTGAAAGCTCTGCGGTGACGTGCCTGCCACTAGCCTTCAGCCCAATCCTTGGCTCTGCGACTTGTGGCCAAGATTCATATGCGCAAAAATCAATATTACCTAGATAAATGAGGGACGTGGGTTCCTTGCTGGTGAATATTTTAAGGACTATACTACAAGAGGGACCCCTATGTCCACCCTCCATGGTCCCTTGGCAAGGCTGATATTGACTGATGTTGACTGTAGCTCATATAGCCTTGCCTCCGCGCTTGTGACTTGCCGGATGGGGGTTATCACAACTGGCGCCTGTTGCACGCGACGCAAGAGTCGTGCGCATCACAACCAGTTCATAAACCTGAATAGACCCAGCATTCCTCTGGTTGATTCTGCCTGTGAGAATATCTCCCTCCACGTTGCCGTTTTCTCCACATGGGATCTTGAAAGAATTTCACTGTACTAGAATGAGATCTGCCATGTGCCAGGCAGCACCTAGACTTGAGTTTTCATCCCGATGTTGGGCTCAATCCAGAAGGGCGCCCATGACGACGAGGCACATGCAAAGAATGTCAAGGCGCCAAGGGACATGTTTCGCTTAAAGCCAGATCCCGCGAGAAGATGTCGTGGTTTTGTATCAAGAGGATGGGAGCCACAGGAAGGGACCACCCCTAACGTTTGTATGGTATGACTGTTTCCGAATTTCAGGGTAGGCACATTTATAATGCTTAGGTATGGCTATTCACAAGTTTCAGGACACAGGAAAAAGAAAGGGCCCTCATATGATGACACTTAGGTATGACGATTTTCAAGGGAGAAGGATGCAAAGTGGCACATATGATACTTAGGTATCATCACAAGATGCCTACAGTTTTGGATCTTCCAGTACTGCTTCAGCATATAATTCTTGCGAAGAAAAGCAAATGCGCTTTCCGTCTCACATATATACATATATATATATAGACATGTTGCCTACAACAATTTGTGTTGGAAGCCAGAAGGAAATCCATACTGACAGGTGTTCCCATTCATTTTAAAGGCTGCTACAACAGCTTGTGTTGGACGTCCAGATGACTCGAGTGCCTGCAGCACATCAAGAGAGAATCACATTAGAAAAGCCCAAATGAGATTCAGTTGCGCATGTGTCCCGCAACTGCAGGTCCCTGCTTTGATGAGTAGCAGCTGAGATTCTGCAGCCATTCCACCGCTTCCTTGCCGATGACGGAGCTACCCTCTGGAAGCCTCAGATCTTTTGACGCTGAGGTCTGCATCCTAATTCAGATCCAGTCTCAGCCATCTCTCCATGCTGGCCCTACTTCGGCCAAGGGTCGCAACCTCTTTTTCCACCACCTCTGGCGGACCGGCATCTGGCAGCGCCTGCAAATGCAAAGCTCAGGTAAGCTGGTTCGTCAGAGCTCTTTACCCACCTGGATGGAGGCTAGGATCTCGCGCATATCACTACTTCCTGTGGCCAGGGACCTTGGCACGAGACATTGATTGCATCGCTCACGGAACTCAGAAGCTCCAGGCGCAAAATACCGTGCTAGGTGCATGTTGCTTGAAACTCTATCGAGGGCAGTCCTGATAGAAGCAAGGAAAACTAGCTGGCCAGAATGCAAACAGGTAGCTCAGCCACACGAGATAACAGCGGGCTTAGATCACCCCAAACCTCCGTCCATGGGAGCAGCTTCAGAGGTCTTAACTGTGATTTTGCAAGAGACCGCAGCCCAACCCACAACCCACAGGCAGCCTGCGACATGAAATCAAGTGCAACTCGGCCTTGCTTGACGAGGCCTTGAGTGCGGACTGGAGCAGTCGAAACTCTGCCTCGCCGATGAGGGGCTCCTCTTCCTGGGATCCGCAGCAAAGTAAATGCTACAAGTGGTTGACATTCAACAGATGCTGTGTTGGCGAAGAGTTTTGAGTCCCAGTCCCTGTGCTTCTCTGCCCTTCAATCGGTGAGCTGAGGTGCGCGCCTGCTGCACTGAGTTGCGTGACACTCGCTCCTGCTTCAGAGCCTGCGCCGGCACACAGCTGCAGATGATGTTGGGATGTCTCATCAAGTGCACTCTCCTTCTCTGCTTCTTCTTCTCCTCCTCTCTCTTCTTCTAATTAATTTTAACTATGGGTCACAGTCCCCCTGAGGAGCACGTTCGGGCGGACCCCGTCCTCTGTCTTTCATTCATTCTTTCATTGTCTCTTCTTCTTCTACAGGCTGTACTCCCCTCATTCAGCAGAGTCGGGGCAAGCCCCATAGCCTGCGCAGGTTCGTCCGGTTTCATTCCCTCCCGCTCGCTCTTTCTTTCTTTCTTTGAGGGCTAAAGGGCACCCTACGGTAGCCCGAACAAGCTCCCGCAGCACCTCCGCGCAGCATGTCTGGCATCCGCCCTCCCGCTCTCTCTCTTCTTCTTCTACTTCTTCTATAGGTTCTGCAGAGCCCTCAAGCTCTGCTGGGGCTAGGCCCCCAACCCGCGCATGATCTGGTCTCAATTCCCAGGAGGCCCGGAACCAACTATCTCTCTCTCTCTCATCCGAGAATGGCTGACTCACGCTCGGCTTGTGTTCCATGATTCGCCTGCATCTTGGCCAGGAGCTCCCGCTGAGCCTTTTTCAAAGCCTGCGAGCCGAGAAGCTACACTCAAGTTATCACCCCGTAGCAGCAGCAGTCAGTACACGTCAGTACACTCAGCAAGTGCTCAGGAATTCAACTATTGCACCCCTGGCCTTGATCTCTTCCAGTAGCGGGTCCACCTGTTCCTTCTTCCACTGCCTCAGGCCCCATCAAAATCGCCGGCAAATATCAGAAGAGCATCCCAAAAAGTTAGCAAACACTAGTTTCAAGCTCAAGGTACTCGTACATGTCATCCACCTCTGCCTGGCTGTAAATCTTTGGATCCTTCAGCCCGGGGAAAGTGTAAGATTGCAAAGCTTACTGCTTGAGCACTGACTGGGCTTGATCGTAACGGCGAATCTGGCATAGCACGTCTGGGAAGTCTGAGCCTCCTCGTTGCAGCTGACGCCGAAAAGCGCCTGGAGATCAAATACCATTCCATAGCACTTCTGCGCTTGACCATGCTGGTTCACCCGATGCCGGCATAACAGAGCTTCGGCAAGCTTCTCACCGACAAACATGTCGCAAACTGCAACAAGCATCGCTGTGGCACTGAATCTAGGGTCAAAATCCAGCATGCGCCCAGATCCTGCCCAACCGTTCAGCTTGCATAAAGAGATAGGAATCCAACTCTGAACATGGTGGAGAAGCCGATCACTGAGCTTCGCGGTGCACATGGCCTCTGCCCTTCGCTTCATCTTTTCTTCGTTCCATCGAGCTTCGATGTCCTATACACAGACTGCCACCATCTTCCAAGCGCAGGTAGGGAGCTCTCACATGCTGGCTTCACGAGGCCAGGATGGTTTCCCTAGCCTTCCACGTGATTTGCGCACCGCGGCTGGCTCAAGCTGTCGCAAGTATAAATGCTGTGCTGTTGAAGCATCAAAAGAATTTCAATTTTCTGTATGGATTCAGTCCGCGCCCCATCCGGTTGCAGAGGTAAGGTGCAAGTGTGACAGGTGCTTGACGCTAATTGGCTAATTCACTTAGGCTTCTGCGCCTGAAACCGTCTTATAGCGTCTCTCTTCTCCTGCCCAATCATGGATGCAAGGTGAGAAGCGATGATGCCACTGCTTCCCACGCCAACAAAGAGCTCTTGACATATCACGGCACAGGATAGGTATGGCGAAGAAGCACAAACAGGACCACTTGAGGCGTCGGTGGCCTCGTCCCCCTGGTGATACTTGGCCTGCGTGGCTCGCAGCTCACTGGCCAGGCGACCGCGGTCTCCCTCGAGGTCGAGGATATGGACGTGATACCTCCCGTGTCGCAGTGCTTACAGAAACGTGCTGGGGCAGGTTGGCAGACAGGCGCGCAGAGAAAGCAGCATGGCCAGCTGTTCCAGCCACTGCGCTAAGTCCTCACACACCTCGCCCACGCGCTCCTGTTCCCAATTTGTGTCTCGGCTTGGTTTACAGGTGTCCGTGAGAAAGGCCAATCGCTCCTCCGTGTACTCCCGCAGAATCTCTGGTCTGTCGTGCCAGCCCGGGTTCTGCAGGACCTACAATGTCTTGCAAGGGGGTTACAAGTACAGAAATTATGTCTTCTGGCATCTGGGGTTTCACCGGAGACGAACTCACCAAATCACGAGATCGCTGCAATCGCTGGCAAGGACTGACAATGGGCTGCTGGCTTTGTCGCCGAGTCGCATTGACGGCGTGTGTGATTCGGTGCAACGCAAAATCCGCCAGCTCTAGCTGCTCCTCTCACCATGCGCTTGCACACAAGAAATAAAGCTACTTGCGACACTTGCAGGCTAAGATTCGGCAACAACACAGGTGTGTATCACCAACGTGCAGCGTGACGGAGTGGCACCTTGAAGGATGCATGTGGGCCGATCGCCGGCGCCACGTCCCCTGGATGTGGGGCACCTGGTTGCAAACTTTGCAAAATGAAGCCGGTGGCCGGCTTCGTGATCAGTGTCCGCCCGGTGTCGTGCTGGCATGTGGAACGACCTCGCGAGCCATGCAGCCACGATGCCTTTGGAGGTCGCACTACTTTTGCTTGGTGAGCGGAGTTGACGCAGATGAGATAACACCTGCCCAGCAATTGGTACATAGCTTTTGCCGGTCAAGCTGCACGCCGCCTTCCATGCAGATTTACATTAGACTGCGCGAACTATGTTAATAACTGTTTATATTTTTCTCATATAGAACCACGTCTTGGCCTGGTGTTGCCACTCCATTTGACACTTCTTGATGTCACGATCTGCAGGAGCTTCTGCGGCCCAAGAGCCTCGGTTTTGCTGAGCAGCCTGGCAAAGTAAAGTGGGATGACTGGAAAGTAACCCAGGCCAAGCGACTGAGGCCCAACTGCTTGCCAGTGTTGTCTTTGAATGTAAGCCAGACCTATCCAACATGCTGCTGTGTCTCACGGTCTCTCCACTTTGTTCTTCATGCTTGGCCCGAAAACACCAACATCTTGACTGCAGCCGGCAGCCCCATCAGCCCGACAGTCTGAATAGCCATGCTGGCGTCACAAGTCGTACTATCCTGCCTCTGCCCAGGCCTTTGGCTTTTCGTGAACTTCCAGACCTTTCTTGCAACGACAGCTTTTGCATGGTGAGCTTGCTTAGCAGGAGAACAGCACAGATTGTTGAAGCTACCCCGAATCGATTCATGCAGGCTGCCTAGCAGGCCAACAGCCAGCTTCAACACCTGAGAAGCCGCAGCTGGCTGGCTGAACGCGGGCCTTGCAGGTTTGTCATCACAGCATTGCTTAGTGAATGCCGTGACTATTGACTGTTGACTGCACCCAAGCGTCTCTATCTGCGCGGAATCTTGAGATATCAACTTTTGCATCCTTGGGCTGTGCCAGACCAGGTCTTTGTACTGACAATTCTATGAATTTCAGATTTGGCCAGTTTGTAGCAACATGGGTGTATTTGTATGTGCTCCCCCGAAGCGAGCAGCGAGCGGCCCAAGCACCAAATTGAACGGCGCGAAGCGTGCCAGAAGCAAAGCCTACCGATCCACATAAGAAATGGCCTGCCGACTTTGTGTGTTGCGTGATTCTTGAGCAGCTCAACTTATTGAATATCTCTGGTCTGCATTTTCAGATCCAAAAACTTCCGCCAAAGGCTCTGGGCATCCTTGGTATCTGTCTGGACCCCGAGAGACTTGGTGTCTGCTGGCAGGAACAAAGGGTCCAAGCCCATCTCAAGGAGTTGGCCTGTCCTGCCAGGCAATAAAAGGACCACATCTCGAGATGGGATTAATTACCCCCTGAGGTGATTGTAGTATAGGTCACCCCTCCCAAAATTCTGGAAGTAAGGGGAATGCGGGTCAACTCCCAAAAGACTAAGCTCCGATACTGCAGCACACGCAGATCTCAAACCATGTTGACGCCAAGTGCAAACGGAAGTGGCAGCTGTGCCTGCTGATGTCGCAGAGGAGTCGTTGTGAGGTCGTCGGCATGAGTGCTGCAGCAGTGTAGCGCCCAAGGGCGTCGGGCTCAGCCCCTTCTTCTTCTACGTCTCTACTACTCTCTCTCTCTCTCTCCCTCTGTCCCATATCTCTCTGTACCTTTCTTGTTCTTACCTTTATGGATTGAGCGCAGCCTTCAGAAGACTTAGATAAATGTCTCGCAATTCTTGAATGTGGTACAGGTTGGTCATTCTGATGCAAACTGGGCAGAAGCTATGCTTGCGTCCTAACGCAGGTGTGGTGGCAGGCAGCCGGCTTGCTCATCTAGCTGGGGCCAAACGGGCCCCAGCAACATCCCCAGGGTTGCTTCACTTTGAAATCCCAAGGTTAAAGGAGCACTACTCACTCAGGCCTGATAGCGGATCATCTAGACATAGTTAGCTCAGTTAGGCCATGCCCATGCATTGCGCGGATGTGCGATACATGCATCGCGCCCACAAATCCCTGAACTGGGAAATGGCCACGGCAGGGCAGAGCTCAAGTGAAAGAATCAAGACATGCTGGTAAATGGGGCTAGTTTGCTACAGATGCTTTGCAAATGAACGCAGGTGGCAGACTTGAGTGACAGTAATCTTCACTTGCGGATACCTAGTCCGAAGGACTTCGGCAACAAAATGAGACAAGCTAACATTCTCATCCCACCACTGAGTTGCAGTGACGTTGACCGACAGGTTGGCAATGAGCTGTCCTGAATGTTCTTTCGCCAAGTGCAGTGGTACAGTAGATGCTACACGGAAGCCACGTGTCCGCAAAATTCACAAGTTTCTCATGTCAAGGGCGCCGCATCTAGGGATCATGAAACTTGGCCACGTTTCTCAACTCTGCCATGCGATCTTCATGCTCGGCCACTTTGTTCCAGTGCTTTTCCTGCAGGAAAGTGCGACGCTGAACACAGTGAAACCAGAAAGGGTGATGAAGGCCACAGCATAGCCAGCCAGCACCGCGCTAAGCACTGCGTTATTGCTTCAACCCACGGGGGCTTTTAAACGGGATATCCGCCGACCCCGCTCTGGGGGTCGAGCGCCGGGGAAGCCCTTTGTATGGTGGCTTCTACATGGCTACCTCCAACTGCTTTCTACCTTTTACTCCATCTTGAATCCGGTTGTTACTTGGTGGCGGTCGTGCTCGGTTCGGGCCTGCCGCACCCTCCACCCCCCAACCCTCCCCTGCAACCAAGGCCCTTGGTCTACCCCCCCCCCCTCCACCAGGCCAGCTCCGATGGGTATCCCACAGGGCATCCCTTAAAAAACGCCACTGTTCTTCTTTTTAGACGCGCTAGAAACAAAAATAAAACACCAGTTGCGAAATTTGCTCCGTCCCTGGGGCCCGTGCCCCTACCCCCTACCCCCCCAGAACCGAAGCCCTTG
>CAJNIZ010009934.1:0-12765 GCA_905231905.1 Symbiodinium pilosum
CACTCTTCCTATCGGGGTTGGGAGGGTGGGCACTTCAAAATTGCCCCCTTTGGGGGCTTGAGCTTTCATATCATTTCATGTCATGTCACATGTATGAAATTTCTTCAACTCCCCCATGTTCATGAAAATCACGCGGAAAACATAAGGCATAAAACTTCTGTCGTTCCTGACGAACAAGCGTTCGCACCTACGGCGCCCGCATAACACTCTGGGGCTAGCATACACTGCCGTAATGTGTCCGTCATCACGAATGCGTACACTAGCCCTGTTTCCTAACGAACTTCCAATTCCCACAACAAAACTCGCTCACACGCTTTTTTTGCTTTCGAATGGCACAAATCCCTGTCGTAGCCGGAAAGGACCTTGCCACCAAGCAGGCTCCTCCCCCCCTATCTAAGACTACGTTCCCCCCATTTAGGAAACTACTGACACCAGCCACTCTTCCTATCGGGGTTGGGAGGGTGGGCACTTCAAAATTGCCCCCTTTGGGGGCTTGAGCTTTCATATCATTTCATGTCATGTCACATGTATGAAAACTCTTCAACTCCCCCATGTTCATGAAAATCACGCGGAAAACATAAGGCATAAAACTTCTGTCGTTCCTGACGAACAAGCGTTCGCACCTACGGCGCCCACATAAGACTCTGGGGCTAGCATACACTGCCGTAACTTGTCCGTCATCACGAATGCGTACACCAGCCCTGTTTCCTAGCGAACTTCCAATTCCCACAACAAAGCTCGCTCAGACGTTTTTTTTGCTTTCGAATGGCACAAATCCCTGTCACCAAAACCTCCTCCTTTGCCACCACCGTCTAATGATGAGACGCCAGCAGGTCTAGAATGGCTTAAAAAGGACTTTGTCTGGAACCTCGGACGTAGTAAAGCCAGAGGATATTGTTAAGCATACCTCACCATTACCAGTACTAGATCCTGCAAGTGTTGCCGGAGATTGGCTAGCCCAGACCAGTCCAGCTATGAAGTCCCTCTCCTCTTCGGCATCTTGGTGGTCTGAGGTGTGGGATAGAGCCTATTGCTGTATAGGAGATGACTGGCGGCCAGTCCTCAGGGTAAACTGGCTATCAAGGCTGTTCAGGAGGATGGCAAGTCCCGGTATGATGACGCGACGTATGTTAGAGTCGAACAGGCGGCGATTAGTTTGCTATTAAATGCACTGCCCAAGTCCCTACAAACTGGGATAATCTCTAATCGCCATCTCGACTCTACTGTCATCATCTTTCGAGTTCTGACCACTTTCCAACCTGGAGGGTTAGTGGAAAAGTCGGCACTCTTGACCGCCTTGACAAACCCAGCACCCGGCAAGAATTTAGGTGATACACTTACGGCGATGCGTACATGGAGTTGCCTGAAGAATAGTGAGTAGGGCAACCGAATTAAAGGTGAGCCTTCCCGATCCTTCCCTTCTAGTGGCAGCCATTGATAAGCTGTGCACCCCCACCCTGGCCAGTAATAATAGCATGTCCTTCAGGATATCATCATTTCGGCATGATAGTCAGGTTGATACCATCCCTACGCATGATGGGGTTGACAAGCTATCCTAAGTAATATTAGCCGAGCTAGAGGGGCAAATTGGCACCGAAAGCCAACAAGACAAGAGGTTACGAGTGGCAGGAATGCAGGTTGAGGATGGTGATGATGCCAAAGGAAAAGGTAAGGGCAAACAACAGAACAAGAAGAGTGAAGAAAAAGGCCACGGCAGTGGCAATAAACCAAAAGCCAAAAGTGACTCTAAACCCTTAACAAAACCTCAGTGCTATAAGTGGGTTGAGGATGCAGGGTGTCCTTTTGGAAGTAATTGTCAGTTTACCCACGCCCGGGAAGATGTTCTAATTGTGGAGCCACTGACCAAATGAAGCCAGCGTGCAGCAGCAGACCAGGCGGAGGATCGTATGATGAAGCTGCTGATCCTAAAGCTAAAGGAAAAGGTAAGGCAAAGACGAAGGCTGTTGCGAATGCGCAAGCCTCTAGTTCTTCATCATCTGCCAAGCCATCAATGGGCAGAGCTGATAGTTCTGGCGGAGCTAGTTGTACTGACGTTCTTGACGTCAAGGCCATGAAGGAAGTCCATGAGCTCCTCAAGTCCATGAGGTTATCCAAACTGCAGGTCAGTGCTAATCTGGAGGATTGTCCTCCGGGAGAGAGAATTCGACAAGCAGTAGAAAGCATCCGGAGAGTAGCAGCAGTGGGTGAAATGGATGGTGGAGCTACGGCGTGCATGAGGACAGCCAAAGATCACGAAAGAGACCTCAACTACCCCACCGTAAAAGTCTCGCTGGCCTTAGGAGAAAGTCATCTGATGATTTCCCCAGAGGGTACGTTACTCTCAGTGGAAAAAGTATCCCCCATAATATCTTGTACCGCCCTAAGTAAGTTAGGGGATCGCATTCTATGTAGTGAAGATGCTTTTGCAGTGGTACACAAAGAGAATGGTCCGCTGGAGATCGATACATCCACAGGCTGTCCAGAGGTTCCACGGAAGTGGCGGAAAGTCTTATTGAAGAGTACGAGGCCCTAGTGCGTCATTGGTAAAGTGGCACAGGCCAGAACAGCGGCCTTATCTCAAGACATTCAGGGGTCAACAAATGCGGCTTGGTCCGTATTATGCAGCTTTGTAAGTGTGAGACGGAGGCAGCCATGAGGGTGTTTGCCAAGAGGTTGTTTCCTCACGCGCCTGACCAGTTAACAGAGGCAGTAATAAGCTGTCTGCCTACGGACGGACAGGAAGTCCTCATGCTGGAATAGGCACAAGTGCTGTAGGGCGAAAAGAGGAGCCTTCGTTCATCCATCTGCGGGTGAGTCTCGTGAGTCATTTGCGTGCAGTGCTCAAGACGTAACCTAAGTCTCGAACATATCCCAGTCGATATACAGGAGGATATATGTTCGTCCGAGACATATGGATTCTTGTTGACTCTTGCGTTAAGCAGACCTTTGCAAGTACTAATAGGAGGTCCCCCATGTAGGACCTACACAGTGTGTAGGCACATTCCAGCAGGTCCACATGCCCTAGGCTTTTCGACCAGTACGCTCACGTGAAGGAGCGTGTAAATATTGGCTAGAAGGATTATCTCCAATGGAATCAGGTTTTATGATGTTCTGTTTATGCGTTCTCTTCTTTTAGGAGCGCGCGTGTTTAAGGCCAGTGAGAAATTGGACCTCCCAAAGCCTGCTTTTGGCATGGAACAACCTGACGACCCGGAGTTATATCTTTGGCCTGCCCCGAAAGATGTTAGCGCTAATCCCATCAACGTAAATAGGCCCGTCGATGGTTATCCTTCTTTCTGGGCCACAAGTTGGGGCGGTTTGGCCAACGTCCGCATGCCAGACGGAAGCCTACAGGGTTGGGTACTAATATGTGTTCAGACACCAGTTTATTGGACCTGGAGGGCCCAGGATACGAAGCTCCGGCCAGGGTAGTAATTTAGGAACATCTGCCCAGTGGGCCAAATGTGCGCCAGGCCTGGTAAAGGCCTTGTCCACTATGCTTAAGCATCACTTCACTCAAGTTCATGGTGTAGTGAAGCCCACAAATTGGCTTCTGTAACCGCCGACTTTACTCGGCATGTTCAGCGTGGACACATTCCATTTCGTCGGGACTGCCAGGTTTGCCTGCAAGGGGCAGCTCAGGTCAGATCTCACCGTAAAGTTCTACACCCCGATTCCTGGACGTTGTCTATGGATCTTTCAGGTCCTTTTACGTTGTCAAAGGATGAGTTTTGTGAATACGTTACATGTTACTTGGCGTGCTTACAGTCCCCATTTTGGAAAAAAGGCCCAGGCCTCCGGATGGAGTCCCTCAAGGTGAGGCTGACCAAAATCCAGATCCGGGAGACCGAGGCAATGGAGGGCCTCTTAGTCCAAGAGGCTGAACATGGAGCCAATCATCGGGATGCAACCCGCACGTGGCTAGACATTCGCAGGAAGATCGAGAAGCGTGTAAAGGGGAGGCTACCGGTTGCCTATTGCATGAAGTACAAGTTATGGAAATCCTCTTATGGAACAAAATCTTCCGGACAAGACTCAATCAGTGGTGGTCGCCGGAATCCAGTGTGTGATAGCACGATGTAGTTATCACAACCTTCCTGTCTGGAGGTTTCATCCAGATAGCGGAGGGGAGCGATAACGCCAAGCCAAGAGACTACTTAGCGCAGCTCGAGGTGTCCATAAACCGTGGCGTTCCCCGATGAACCCCAGTCAAATGGCCGCGCGGAGTCTGCTATCCACCGTATCAAGGCCACCACTCGCACAGGACAAGCGGGAGCATGATGCAGGACCGGGGGAGTGGGCTCTTGCCGCAAAGTACGCCACCCATTGTTTGCGAGCTAAGGCGTTCAAAGCCTTGGACATAAAAAACTCCTATTTGTCCTCGCTACAATGCTGTAGTCCAAGCGGTAGAGCGTTCGTGGCAATGTTCTCACTGGGAAAGTAGAACAGTCAACGCTCATAATATTAAGTGCCCATCGGCTGGTACATCGCCTGGCTTAACAGTACGCACTGAACGCGGATCTTTGCTTACCACCGGGAAGGTGTGGCAATCCGCGGTAAAGCCAAAACTGAAAATCGAAGTCGATGGAGAGCCAGTTGAATCTCAGCCCATTGTTCCTAACCTCCCTACACATCGCGTTACGGGCAAGAGTCGCTTGAGCGCTCTGCTCTACCCTCAGTGCCCCACTGTAAATCTCCTTCCGCCTGCAGATAACTCTGTGGAAAAGTTGGCTGCTGGCATGCTCAACGAGCAGCTGTTCCAGTGTAGCCACCTGTCTTTGCTAGTGGCAGCCATGCCCGCTCGCATGTTTAAGACCACCAGTTCAGAAACCACGTTTGCAGGTGACTCTTTCTTTTCGGGCAGTTATGTACGGGGCAATTTAGTGGTTGTGAGTAATCATGCCCGCGATTACCCAAATGTTACGGCGTATCGTACGGCCTTTCTTAAGCAACGTACATCTCATCCTTTTGCCAGTACGCATTGTGGTCGGATGTAGCACAGCCATCCACAAAGATGTTCAGGTGGGCACCTACAACTTGCTCCTACCGATCCAACCTTCCCATGGCACTGTGTGGCTTGAGGACGATACCGGCAGGGTCGCACGGAAAGTGCGAGCTCGGCAGTCGCGTAATGGTAGCCTTCAGCAATTATATTGCCCGACAGTTTAGTAGCGTTTGACCCCAAGCGGTATCATCAAGCACAGTTTAATGAAGGGTCTATTGCCTTATACGCCCCGCAGTCTGCATGGGCTGTCATTGCAGGACCGGGCCGCTCGGGGTTTCCGTTCTTGCCCGCTACAAGCACAGACTTTTGGGCCATAGATGTACGTAGGCACCTTCTTACGCGTTATCGCGGAGCCCGGACTACGTGCCTAATGAGCGGGAAGCTCTCCCTCTTAACCCGCGACTGCTCTCCGATGTTGCAGCGGTGCAACAAATTCGAGCCTCCGGGGAAGTCGGCACTAAGTCTGGCGCGGCGTCGTCCACCCAAGCAACCGCCTCTGCCGTTTACCGGCCGTGCTGTCTTTCTGCTTAAAGCTCCCGATTTTGACGAGGTTGCCGCCCTCGTGTCCGACCCGCTCCTCAGCATGGGAGCCCATGCCTGGGCTCGGGGGAGGATGATAGTGGTAAAGGCCTGGCTGTTAGTGGCAATGACAGCACTGCATCGGAGGTGGAAGTTCCCGGGTTAAAAATATCGGGGGAGACAAGTAAGAACAAGGATGTTGAGAAAAAGGTCAAGGCGCCTGTAAGGGCCTGGAGTTTGAACTCCAGGGTTCCGGTGAGGGACAACTTGGTGGACCTGAAAAGAACCAGATTGATGAATTGTCCGGGTTCTAGGAAGTTGTGAGGAGCAAGCCTCTGAGTTACAAGGCCATCTCGATGTCTGGGAAGGACAGCCATGTTCAGTAAGAAGTATGGCTGTCATCAACCCTCTGGAGGAGGTCAGTGCGTTTAACATTCCTCATAATACGGTTCTCTTAGGGGAATGGGAACCTGAACCTGAGGTGACCAGCGATGGTCCGAAAATAGCTAATGTGAAGTGGGAGAGGAAAACCCTGAAGTTCCCCTTCAAACCCGTACTATTCCGTTGGAGGAAGTAAAAGCCAACATTGAGAAGTGGAAGCCCTCAATAGAGGCAGATTATGAGTCTCTGGTTAGTAATACAAAGGCCGTTGAACCCCTTAGTGATGAAGGCTACCAACACGGTGAAAAGAGAACCAAGTTAGATACTTCTCAGGCGGAATAGACGCGCACAGTTTACGTTTGATGCTGCGCAACGCGGCGCTCCGCCAGTGGAAAGTGGGTACTCTTGACGTTACCGCTGCATTTCTACATGCAGATATTGTCACCCCAAACAAAGAAGTTCTTGTGGTTAAAGTTCCTTCAGTACTTAGGATGATAGGTGTTAAAGAAAAAAGTATTGGAGAGCACATAAAGCTCTATACGGGCCGGATGTGCCTCCAAGATCTTGGAGTCTTAGTAGAAGAAAGACTTTGCGCCAAGTTGAACAACTGGTGGCTTTAGTACCTAAACCAGTAGATCCAGAGCCTCCGGCTGAAAAGGCGAGCAAGGCCCAGGTAAATGATGCCTACCTCAGTACGAAGCAGCCAGTTACTAAAGTGTCGCAAGACATATCTTCAACAGAGTTCGCCGCCTATCTTAACAAGTTGGACGACTGGAAGGTGGAGTCCCGGCCAAGTTTGTTCAAATGGTTGAAGATGCGAACGTTTGGAAGGTGGTCCTTCAAAATTTTGAAGAAACAGTCGTTGGGGCCATTGGTTTATACGTTGACGACATTTCGATAACTGGACAAGGCAATCAGGCCGAGCTTATCGCCAACTAACACGCTAAGCCAGCAGTGGAAAACCACAAAGCCACAGTGGCTAGACCAGAAAGGCAGATCTAGCCTTTCATACGTTTGAAATAAGGCAAGAGGGTACCTCAATTATCCTTCATCAGGAGAATTTTGTGGCCGAAATGCTGACTCGATATCAGCACATCGAAGGTACCTGCAAAGTGCCAGCTCTCAAAGTCCCGTGGCCAGAAGCTCCTGAAAAACCTGAAAGCTGCTCAAACCGCCCTCTGGAGGCCTGTAGAAGAGCCGAAGTAGTTATTAGGTATCTTCGTTGGTCCTCGAAAGTGGGCCTGAAATATGACATGGCTCCCAATAACTTCGGCAAGTGGGAGGAGCTCACATGGATGCGTGATAACTCCATGTTAAAATCAGTAAATGATGCGTCTTTTGCTCCTACTGGTGGTAGGAGTATAGGTGCAGCTCAAATCATGTGGGCAGGTAGTTTAGTGTCCTGGTGTGGAGGATGTCAGCCGTTTGCTGCAGCTAGTACAGCTGAGGCAGAATTATTATCTCTCACCGACGCGTTTATGCTGGCCAGAGCTATGGAACCTCTAATTGGCGCTTTTAACAAGTTTAAAGAAGTAAGAGGAGCCCTTCGAAAAGGGCTAAATACCGAGAACACAGCCACTATCCAGTTATGTCAGTTCAAGTCAGGCTCCTGGCGTACAAGGCATATACGCCTTCGCGCAACAATAATAAGAGGAACCCTTGAAAATGATGAGTGGCGGGCAGCTCACTTGCCAGGGTTATTCACCTCAGCAGATGTGGCTGCTAAGGCAGTGGGCCCGCAGAGGTCAGCAGACCTTACGCGAGTAATGGACCTATACACACCTCGCATGGGGGTTTGTGATGATCCTCCACGACCTTCAGTGGCAGCAGTCAAAACGCCGTCAGTGGCTACCAAGGTCCCAATTGCCTTGCTGCTCCTTGCTCGGGTCCATCCGGCCAGGGCAGCTCCTAGTTCTGAAAGCTATACTTTTAGCACGTTAGGCTCGATTAGCGTAGTAGTATGCTTTATATGCTTAGTCATATGGGCCTGTTTCTTGTTTACCAGCTTGCGACAAAGCTGGATGAGAAGCGATCAAGTCGCAGTACATTCTGCATTGGCCATCAGGCCTAAGCTGGTGCTCGCGGTATCATGCTTGTGTAATCCACGCCTGGCCAGTAAGGTAAAACCGGCTCGAGAGACTACCAGCGATTATGATATCTGGTATCTTCTTGGATGCGCTGTTAACTCAGCCTGGGAGGGCCTAGAGACTTTTATGCTCAAAAGCCCCAGCACACCCCCTGCAATGCCCAAAGCAGATGTTAGTATCCAAACCAGAAAACGATAGGTGTCGGTTGGTTCCCAACCAGAAGAAGTTAAAGATCCTCAAATAAAGGAACTTCTACGAACTCGTCAAAAACAAGCCCAGACTATTCGTACTCTCCAAGGCATCCTTGGAAGGAAAAATCACAACCTTCAGGCTGTAAGGAATTGGAGACCGACCGCTAATGCGATTCGTAATGTTTACTTATGTCCTGGCGGGACAGTTTGGCATGCCAGTGAAATATGCGCTAGACAGCGCAGTTCAAACGGACTAATTCTCCGCAGACCGTGCGTCCAATGCGGAGAAGAGCCAATTCCTATGCCTCAAATGTTGCAGGATATCTTATATCCTGATACCGCAACAACTCAAGGTTAATAGTAGTATAAGTGGTAGTCCTGATCCCGCCTGCGTAGTATTAGGTTGGGTACGGGAGTGCTTGTACATGAGAATGCTGCGCATGCCAGTAAAGCACTGTACAAGCATGTGTCTGCCCCGCAGCCATCTTCAAGTCCCAGAGTAGGAAGGTCGTTAAGCCTCCAACTCTAGACAGTAATAGTATAACCCATTGCGTACAGTGAGTTCAGTACTATTGCGCAGTTTTAAAATTCTGAAGACGAGTCTGATCCCTTTGGGTGCATGTTGCCTTCAAGTAAAAAAAGACTGTCCGCGCTCGTGCCATGCCCCTCCCTGCTTCACGCAAAGACAATTCTCAACGCCCAAGGTTTCTCACCACAATGAACATGGACAACGCGGTGTTCTCGAGGCCCACTAATATTCGTCTGGAACTTTGACATTGATGTTATGCGTACACGCAACATGCACAGATGTCAACCTGGGACTGCCGTTCACATCGAATGGTGTCTGCCTGTGCCCAGTATGCGTTACAAACTTGCAACGCTGCTCGGAGTTCCACGCCCAGGATTCTCTACCTGGTGTTTGGCTGCAACAGTATACGTTGGCAATCAATGGCTGGTATGGGGACAGTGACGAAGGGATTGAAGCTGTCTCCAAGCGGGCCCACGCAGATTTCTGGACTTGGGCTTTGGAAATGAAAGCCAAATCTTTTAGGAGAATCCTTTGGTGTGGTCTTGCTACTTGCCTAATTAAAGTGTCTTTGCCAATTTAGATTGAAGACGTGCTATGACATAATCCCATCTACACAGTTGGCCGTGAAGTCTTGCAACTTAGGACATGAGGAAGAGCCCCGCCATCAGAGTTCTGGCCATGTCTTGCAGCCGTTTGTTCGGATCGCGGTTAATTTACACGCAAGGTGGACAAGTGGCATTCCCTGACAATGCGTTGATTCATCTCCAAGCATTTTCTTTGCACATTGTCTTGTCACTGTGAATATTCCCTCCTGCAAAGAATCCTGTTCTATGGTATGTCGTCCTTTCCAAATTTTCTGGCTTTTGACAAATTGACAGCTGAGGACTTTTCTAGCTCGCTGGTTCGGCTGAACTGAACGTGCGACCCACTTCATGACCCCGGGAGAGGCGGCTCAGATTTACAAAGATGGCACGCCGCTTCTAAACTGGCATCTGGAAGCCAAAGTTTCGGTGAGGCAAAGCTCAAATCAATGGCCCAAGTGAATTTGTTTCGCAATGGATCACACAGGCATACCCCCCTCTTTTCAGGCAAGGCATGGTGACATGGGCCGTCAAACCGAAGTTCAATACGTTTGAGCGGAAGTCAAGCTGACTAAGCTGACTCGTGACTGGATAGGATTTTTGCACAGTTTCCACGACGGTTTGTTTATACGCCCACACAGTCTTGATTCTACATCTGGCCCAAACGAAGACACTGAATTAAACAGGTTGAACTGTTCGACATTTCCCCTGCTTCGCTGATGAGCACGCAGTGAGGTGGGTAAAAGCTGCTTGCACGGAATTCGAATGCTGTCAAGAGGCAGATCTTCTGACGAAGAACCGTGCTCGATGCGCATCCATGTCGTCCCGCAAGCGAACGCTGCCGGTCAAGCGCTCTGTGCTGTTCAGCGGGCACGCAAGGCTGCAAGAGTGTCGTGAGCGCAGAGTCATGAAACATAAGCCCTTTGATAGCTGTCTCGTGGGAATTCAGAGATTCAGGACTCATTTTGGATATTGAGATCTCGGACCCTTTTTGAAATCTTTTCAGTTCTTCATGCCTCTCAAGACTCCGTAAAAACTTGAAGCGCAAGAGGGGAACCCTCTCACACTATGGGGTACTGGCAGCCTCACGCCCGCACTCAAGAGGTGTGGGAGGGCCGCCGGCCTGTTACAAACCCTATGTTTTCGGGCCTGAGAACGCCACATTTGGCTGTGTCGTAAATCTCAAGGTCGTGCTTCACCCTGTTGCGTGTCTCAATATCTCCGTGTGACATGCCAGCAACGACGCACACCCCGCTGTGTATGAAGGACGGCACGTCGTCACTCAGCAGGTCTTCGTTTATCTTCAAGTACTGAACGAAGAAGTGCATGATGTGTTTTCTTCGTCTCTAGTTTTCACATGTACAAGCTGCCCACCCTCCAGCCCACTATCACCCTGACACACAAACTGCAAAAAGCATGCGCGCAAGCACCTTTATTTCGGGATGAGCAAAAGATGCTGCCTCTCGTCCTACCTACCCTAGCAAGGAGCAACAAACTTCCCGGAGGCGAATGGGGCGGCGGTGGGCAAGTTGAAGCTGGCAGCTACCTAACCCCTAGCCTAGCCTACCTAACAGGCCCTGGCTCTGGGCAAAGCTAGGGCCACAAGCTCCGGCTATTACAAACGGAGAACTGTACACCTAAACATGAGACGCTTCAAGTGCTACGCATCGCTCCGCACAAGCCCGCGAACAGTTCTCTTCTTATCTTCCTCGGACTCCGTCAAGTTCAACGTTCAAGATGTGCCTCATGAGCTCTCCTTTGGCGACCCAAGTCAAAGCAGAGGAGCTTGGTGTCCAACGTCAGGAACTTGCTTAATTCATGAAGCTTTTCGCGAGAAGCATCTTTGTCATACACGTCAAAGATCCAATCAAACACCTCGTCGGGTCTATCAGAGGCAGCCCTGATAGCTTCTCCAGTTCACTAATTCATTGATTCATTCATTTCATTCATTAATTCATTTCATTCTTTTATTCAGCACGCTACTCCACGGTCTGGAGCTGAGCATTGCCCGGCCTATATACAACTGCTACAGCTTTCCAACTACGGTAGGTTTTTGGGATTGGAAAATCGGGCAGTCCTATGCTTTCAGCTTCCAACGCCTGTGCCTTAGGCTTTTCCCTCTTGAGAACCCTGACCTTTCAGGAGCTTGGCAGCAACTGTTTCCTGCGTCCATCTGAGAAAACCGACCTCGGATGGTGTTTGGTCCTCTTGGGGCAACAGGAGCGATAAGGGTGCCCAGACCCGTAATCCTTGAGGAAGGAGTTCCGGGAATGGGAACATCGACCGGGCTATCCTCTTCCCTGAACAGCCTGGAAGTCCGCTTGGCAGAAGCCAACTCTTCCTGAAACTCACTGTGCTGCATCAACAACATCTGCTCCTGTGTTTGACCGAGCCGATAAGCTTCCTCTCCTCAATGCGAAACCTTTGGAACCATTGGGAGAATTGCTCGGTAAGGAGGAACAGGATGTTTGAGCATACTCTGCCATTTCGTTCTGATGCATAGCTTAGAGTCTTCGAGCCTGATTTGCTTCTGCTACTCAGACGTTGTGAAATGATGCTGCTGCATTGCGAAATGGTTCTGTCATGGATTTCCTGGAGCTCGGTTATTAGAAACCTGTCTCGACTAGCAGCTCTTTGCCCAAAATTGATGATGTTCTGCTCGAGCCTTGCAACAACCTCGAGTCGAGGTGTGTTCGGCTTGCTGGTGTCTGCGGGCGAACGCTGGCAATTCACATCTGACTTGGGGGTGACCGCCCGCTGCAGGGGGCATCATCTCCGGCGATGCATCTACACTGCGAATATCCACGTCAGAAGTCCCACGCGCTGATTGCCATATGAGTGTTGGCAGAGTCGGGCGCCAAGAGTCGGAATAAGCAGGGAGAGAATCGAAAACCAGGAAGGGTAGAATCGGGAATCAAGGAGGCTAGAGTCGGGAAACAAGAAGGGCGGGAGTCGGGAAATATAGGTAAGAATGACGGAATGGATCCTTTTTGTAATCCTTGTATAACCCCTTATGGTTTTTCCCATTCTATTTTCCAGTCCTTCATTCCCAGCTAACCAAAGGTAAGTTGAAGGTCTATCATGGCTTTCGAGCAAATTCATCTTAATCGCCCCAAAACCCTTATCAGATAGTGGAAGAACACATTTAACTTGTGTAAGGCTTTAACTATTGGAGAAGTCCGAAGCCCTAGACCTTAATCCTTGGAGAATTCTATCCCAAAATAGAACAGCATTTTGAACTTCTGTAAGACCTTAACTCTTATAAGAATCCCTTCTGCAAGGCCTTAACTCTTGGAAAAATCTTATCCCCGGATGAACCCTCATCCCTGGACCTGACAGCAGCCCTCCCCCACCAAAGCGATGGTAGTTTCTCATGTGGCGATTTTTGTTGTCTTGCCCGCCATTGTTTCTACATCTGATTAGACATTGAGTGGCTGATGTGTTTCGGTTTCAGGGATGTAGTCTGTGTCCA
>CAJNIZ010009935.1:5924-27375 GCA_905231905.1 Symbiodinium pilosum
AGGATGCTTCAACGGTTTGGTTTCTCAAAGATTGTTGCGTTGCGTACAGGTCAATCCAAAGACCTGAAAGGGTTGCATGAGAGATGGGCGGGCAATCAGCTGGGTCCTCTTGGAAGTCACCCACCAAGAAAACGGAGGAATTTTGCAGTGTGGAGGTATACTCGAAAAGTAAGCTCATCAACTCCCTCCTGGGACCGGCATTGCTCTTACCAGATGGGAAGTAACAGTTGGCAACATAAAACCCTCCCTGTTTAGAGGCACACCAAACCATCTGAACAGAGCTGTGAAGCTGAGCCCACTCATCCGGAATCGAAATGTTAGAAACCATAGCTCCTTTGCGAGCTAAAACAGCCAAGCCACCTTGGACTTGGCGTTTGAAGGATCGCTTCCCATCAACAGTACGAATCGGAGGCTGATAGCCAATGCGCAGCAACCAGCCCTCTCCTTTGAAGAAACTCTCAAGAAAAGTTTGGTTATGTGGGGCAATACGGGACTCCTGAAGGAACACGAAATCGATGATCCCATCAATATCCAAACATTTCTCAAAAGCGACAATGTCGTTCCTGTACTTAGAACAAGATGAAACATTGACCTGGAAACCCTAAACATGGGGAAAACATAGTAATAGGACGAGACTGTTTAATGACACGCAAAGCCGCGGAAAGACCCCGAACACTCGCATCAAAGGGGAGTGTCCAGAAGGGGTTGCAATGGGATGTGGCGGAAGCATATGGTTGGAACCACGCCTTGCCCGGATTTGGCCACATCACGAAGTAAGGCCATTTCGCCTCGAGATCCAAGCCATACAAACATCCCTGATCAAAACCATGCAACGAGCCAGAGGACGTGGGGATAAAGCATAGGGAACGAGCCCACGTCAACAGCTCCCAAACTAATTGAGAAGAACGAATTAAATCCTTACAGAAGACTGACAAACCGCGTGAGACTTCAGCGGCTTGGCGCGGGTTAGTCGATGTGTTCCCGAAGATGATCAAAGCACATAGGAAATAAGCCCTTAGATGGCGACGGCAGGCTTTGCGATTGCGCGATAAATGAAGTCGGCGATGCGGCACCCTACTCACTAGGAAAAATTTTGCGACAATGACCAAACCTATCAGGAACACAGCACAGTGAAGCCAACAACAAGCTACGCAGAGGCTAAGTGCGACAATGAGGAAACTGGTTACAACAAGTTCTCCGCTCGGCGATGCTTGTGCTGCGGCGAGGTGATTGGGGTTGAGCGGGATGATGCGAGGCTCTGCTCCTTCAACTCCGCAATGGCCGTCATGAGGTCTCTGAAGCCGGCGGTTTGCTGGGATGACATAGTGTCCAACTGAATCTTCATCCGACCCTGGTCGGACTTGATTGTAGCCATTTCCCTCTCCAGCATGTCCACTCGGGCAGTGAGGGAGGTTGATGGTGCACTGGGCGGAGCCCTGACCGTACTTGCAAACGAAGCCCTTGTCTGAGGATCTACCGGTTTCGGCATTGCACTTGTCGAAGTTGTTGCCGTAGTATCCCCGATCGCTCTGAAATCCGATGATGTCCGCGAGTAGGACGTGTGGCCCATGTTGACTTTGACATTGTTGTGGCTCCTCTCTTTGGGATCGATGGGGACTGCCTGGACAGTGCCCATTGATGAAGACCACCTGGTTTTGGGTGGCAAGAGATCGCTGGCAACAATGATGACTGAAAGCTCTTGCAGGTGAATAGCACGAATGAGGACGATCGTCCATCCCAACCCCTGCATGATTGAGACAGCATCCACCACGCTCGTCCCAGTAGGAAAACCCATCAGCTTGAAATAGTAGATGAGCTTGATGCCCACGTTGTGCTCGTTGAACCTGCTAGAACCCTTGTAGAAGACCTTGCGGATGGGCGCGATGGAATCATCACGGGCCCGGACAAACGTAGCTTGTGAAGAGGTGAACACTCCCAAGAAACCACTCAAGTTCTGACCCATCTTGTATGCAGAGCTAAGGGAAACTTTTTGGCCCAGCTTTAGGACCTCAACTTGCGGCTCCATGGGATCACGAGGGAGGCGTAGCTGACGAAACTGGATACATGCTGCCCCACTCTTGGCGTACACGATGTCACGTCCGGCAAAGGGAATCTGAAGCCTACAGCAAACGTAATCGTCCTTAACAGAGACTTTATGGATGATCGACTTGTTCAGCAGTTCCAACGACTCCAGTAGGTTGTGAACGTACAGTGAGAAAGCTGCCGGGACATGGTAAACATGCCAATCACCCTCATCAGCGTCTGGTTTTCTAATCTCTGCCATCAATGACAACTTATCCTCCACGTCAAGTTTGACCTCCTCCGAGTCCTCCTGCCTGAAGATATATGAGTCTGGGTCCAGAGCCATGTTAACAATGGTAACAGCTCGCTGCTCCTCGGCATTAAGCAGCGGATCAAATGTTGTCAGGGTGACCTGTCCGATGCGAGAACTGTCAACGCCCATCGACTCAATCTTGGAGCGCACATACCCTCTTGTGATCAAAGCAAGAGGACCTGCTGAGCGCAACTGAGCATAAGAAGACACGGTATGGATAGTGGCTAAGCTGAATCCAACCGCATGTTCATAGATCTGGTCACTTGGAATCTGCTTGAGGAACGAAGAGTCCAGCCCTGATGCAAGACTGAGTTCTTCAGGATGAGGAATCTGGAGACCAACAACGCTAGACCTGGTTTCCCAAGGGCTCCGCTTGGCCATCATTGCAAGACGAGGCGAGTCAGGCTTGGAAGGACAATCCCAGGCCACCCCCGTAAAGGAACAAAAACAACCAAAAATGAATCGACCATTGAAGAACTCAGTAAAGTGCGCAGCCGCATGTGTGTGGCCATGGGCGGCATGAACAAGATTAAAAGCACCCCAAAACAAACCAAGCAACAGCATCCCTCAGTTACCCCCACACGGGCATAACAGCTCCCACCCCGTGAAGGTGGATACTAGGGGTGGCCCTGGGGCCCGCTACGGCACTTCGGGCCGCAACAGCTGATCATGCTGTAGTACTAGAACAGCCAGGCGGGAGCGAAGAATCCTGTAATACTGGGTCACACTTGGTCCTTTGCATTAGCTAGACAACTCCCCAGCCGTGTTGGTGTGCGCAAGAGGCTGCTGATGTTTCATGCGGCAGCATGATATGTTGGGTAGTTGGACAGTCGGATACAGTCGGGCATGCTTCATTTCGGAACATGCCTTGGAATGCGTTTTCTACAAGAAGTGTTTTCAAATTTGGGCCGACTCACTCTGAACACTTCTTATTTTTGGCTTCTACAAAGTAGGCCAAAAACAATTATCATAGTCCTGCGGCCAACACGCAAGCAAGTTAACACCCGAATCCCCATGGCAAGGGTGCTTACTTACTAGCTTCTTTGCACGTACATATATGGTTGCCCAGACACCATTCCATCAAACATCCTGAAGGATAGAGCAGAAAACACAAGGCTTGTGAACATCGGGCAGCTCGCAGCCTGGTGTCGCTTGCTCGGTATGTGTGGTGTCGGGAAGCCTTTGCATCGGCCTTGCGTCGGAAGCTCGAGCTGCGCCTGAATTACCAAGAACAATCAATATGCGTGGTTGTCAAAATTATGGTCCTTTTTTGGGTACCCTAAATATTAGGTGCCGTATTATAATGACGATCCAAAAAGGGACCATAACTTTGACAACCACCCATATGCGTGGGTTGCCTGCTTCCGCGCGCCAGCGGAGTTACCTTCAAAGCTGCACCCAAGTTTGAGGATCGATGAAGACTTTGCAAGGCCTGAGAGCTGGGCCGTGCGTCTGACAGTTCTGGCTGTACGGAAATACGAAAATGTTTGAAGCTCGGCCGGAGGTGCGGATAGTGAGCTACAGTCCTTGAAGCTCCCAGGAGGCATGCCAAAAACGGCCGCAAAATCGCAAAAACGGACCACAGACCCTTGAAGGCCCTTGATGTGTTGAAAAAATCCTGCAAAACTGGGAAGGGAATCCCACAACGGTCGGGGGGGCCCGGAGAGCCGTCGAGGACCCATGGGAGCCCTTGAAGAAGCATGAGTGATGCCAGCATTGGGGTTCTACTTGAAGGAGCCACTCCCCTAGGTCGTTTGTCAAATGCCAATTTGAATTTGAAGGCAATTGTTCCATGTGATTCTCCATTGTCATTTTCATGTCGTGTCCCAAAGAAGGACCCTTAATTTATGGAGATCCCCAACACTATAGACCCCTATACATCCCTATGCAAGCCCTATATCTACCCTATAACCCCTTTATCAGCGCTTAGCGAAATCCCCAAATCTCTAAATGCTAAATCCTAAACCCTGAACCCTCAACCCTAAATCCTAAAACTTCCCAAACCCCAAAGTCTGAACCCTAAACCCCTAACCCTAAACCCCTATCCCTAAACCCCCAACCCTAAACCCCTCATCTCTAAGCATTTCTTGGAGGCCCTGCGGAGAGGCCGCAGAGGAAAGTTGGCGCGGAGGCTCCGAAAGCCCTTAGGCTTCAGGTCGGCTTTAAGTTTTAGAGTTTGTAGATCTATGGGATCAGGATTTAGGGCTTAGGGTTTAAGTTTTAGGGTTTGTGGGTTTATGGGATTAGGATTTAGGGTTCGAAAGTTTAGGGTTTAGGGTTTGAAGTTTAGGGTCTGCCGGCGCAGCGGGCGCCCGGGCCACTTTATGGGTCAGCTTCCTTGAAGGGGAGGGTGGCTTAAACCCTAATCTTTTGGTCTGGACCTTTTTTTGTGTCCTGCGGCCGGAGAATAGAAAAAGGTTTTGTGCCTAGGCCTTTTTTCGGTTGCGCTTTCCGAGGTGGGTCAGGGCATGCGTGGAAAATGGCAAAAGTTTTTGGGCCTGAGAGCGCCCAGGTCATTTCACGGGTCAGGTCGATTTTAAGGGATCATTGCTTAAACCGATACTTTTTGATCTGGACCTTTTTTCGTTTCGGTGCTTCTGGCGATGAAACAACAAGAGCTTTTGACCTGGACTTTTTTGAGTTTGCGCTTTGTGAGGAGGGTCCGGGCGTGAATTTGGGGCATGGAAAATGGGCAAGATTGTGGGCCTGGGTAGGGGCCCACCCTAATGAATCTGCCAACCTGCTGTCGAATCACCTTTTGAATTCCTAGCTGCGCTGGCGCACCTAGGCGAAGCCTTCTAAAACTTAGGGTTTGAAGTTTAGGGTTTAGGGCTTGAGGTTTCGGGTTTTGGGTTTGTAGGGGATGTGCATTGAGGGTTAGGGGGTTAGGGTGGAGCCTCTGGGGTTCGGGGGGATGAACTTTACGATTTGAGCATTTCGGATTTGGTTTATGGCTTAGGAAAAATGAACCCTAAGGGGTTCAGGTTGGTTTAGTGAATCGAGTGTTGGGGGATGAGGGATTCAGGCTTTCAAGGGTGCAAGATTTAGGGTTTTTAGGTTTGGGGGTTTAGGGCTTCAGGGATCTAAGAATTGGGGGTTTAGAGTTTCAGCGTTAAGGGGCTGAGGGGGTTCGAAGGGTCTGAGGCTTACAGTTGTTACGGATTCTCGTGATGTTTTCACTGCATGTACCATTAGCAACACTGAGCCCTAGGCGCACTTAGGGCTTAGGGTTTAGGATCCCTACACCCAATAAAATCCAGCCTTCAAGGGAGAACGGATCCACAGCTTCAAGAAACCCTAAGCTACGAACCCAGAAAATCCCCTTGCCCTGAATTCAGGGAGCACAAAATTCGCCCTAGCTGATTGTCTACGTCTGATGCTACGTCTGCTGTGCTGGGTCAAGAGTCAAGCCTGCAGGCAAAACTCAGGTTGGCTTTAGGGTAGCAGTTATGAAGAACCAACTAAATAGAAAATGACATGAAAACTAGGTTTGTGTTTGGATTTATAGTGGTTAGATGAGCCAAAAACTAGACCGTATAGTGGACAATTAGCATAAAATGTTCTAGAGGGTCAACAGATGTCAGTCCAAAACACGAAACGACAGGAAATCCTGCACCACCCAAAGCGCCCAACTCCCAGCAACTACAATGGTTTTAGGTTGCACGACGTGGTGCTAGATTTCGTCCTTCACCAATTATACTTGCAAGAGACGGATCAGTCGCTCTGTTCAGCCGGTCTCCTCAGTCTAAATGCACTAAATGCACATTCCCTACATAACCCTGCGCTGCAAACTCCAAACCCGTACCTTACAAGCTAGACAGGAGCTGTCGTCAAAACTCCTAATATCCCCCTAAATACCCTAAACCAGATTCATATGTCTACACCTTACACCCCCCCCAAGTCCGAAGCTCAAACCTAAACCCTAAACTCTACAACCTTCATCCTGAACCCTAATCCTTGATCCTGATCCCAAACGGTTTAGGGTTTCAGGGTTTAGGGCTTTAGGGTTTTAGGGTCTAGGGTTTGGGGCTTTAGGTCTGTATGGTTTCGGGTTAAGGGTTTAGGGTTTAGGGCTGTAGGGTTTGGAGTTTCAGGATTTAGGGTTTCAGGGTTTCAGGGTTTCAGGGTTTAGGGTTTCAGGGTTTCAGGGTTCAGGGATGAAGGTTTCAGGGTTTTGGGTTTCAGTGTTTAGGGCTTTAGGGCTTGAGTGTTTCGGGTTAAGGGTTTAGGGTTTAGGGTTTGAGGGTTTAGGGTTTCAGGGCTCAGGGTTCAGGGGTTAAGGTTTCAGGGTTTCAGGGTTTAGGGTTTCAGGTTGAGCCCGTAAACTCCAGGTACCCAGCCTGTGGCTGCCAAGAAATGCTCGCAGCGAAGCACCGGAAGGAGCCCTGGTGGAGCAGTACTCGGCTAGGGTTTAGGGTTTAGGGTTTAAGGCTTAGGGGGTTTAGGGTTTAGAGTTTAGGGTTTAAGGTTTTTGGGTTTAGGGCTTAAGTAAGGGTACCTTATTATAATATATATATAAGGGTCTACACTGTGGTCCCTTAATTTTAAGGGGGCTCTGGAATTCTCAGGGGTATATAAATGACGCAGTTTAGGGTGTAGGGCTTCACAACCATGATTCAGGGTTTAGGGTTCAGACTAAGCCAATTAGGGAGGGCTTGGAGTCTACAGCCATTGTAACCGAATTGTGCTGGGCTCAGAGTTTAGGATCCTCGAACTAACCCAATGGTAGTCGCAGCTATAGCCCGAAGACAACCATATCCTGGGTTGCTGTTAAGGAACTTAAATTAAGTTACTATATTGGGGAAACCCTGTTATTTACTATATATACCCATTATGGTAACTTTATTTCAGTTCCTTAACAGCAACCCAGTACCCAGTATCAGAGGACACAGAATGTACGCCTGGGTCCCCGAGTTGAGATTTTGAAGCTGAGAGTTTAGGGTTTGGGGTGTTGGGTTGAGGGTTTGGAGTTTAGGGTTTAGGGTTTTGGGTTTACGGGAATGAACCCTTTTGGGTTTAAGCGCTAAGGGCTTCGAGTTGCACATTTGGAGTTGTAGGGTTGGTTCTATGGGATCATCTGTTACAAAGGGTAGTTTGAGGAAGTAGTTCAAGGTTTCTACGGTCGAAGATTTAGGGCTTGGGGGGCAAGGGGGGTGTTTTCAATTGTATTCTTCAAAAATACTGTTACTGGAGCCTGGGGCTGTCGAGAAAATTCCAGAAGCTTCTATGGATTGCAGGATAAATGCCTTCCTCAAAAAAAGGCCTTCACGAACCCGCAAATTTGGCCTGAATTCGTACGTTTATACCTTGGAAGTTGCTGGTATACTCAAGACGTACGGGACCTCTAATATCAGCAGTACCTTACCTTGGAAACACCCTGCATCTTTCATACTCAACCTAATTACCCTACTGGGTGCCCTGTAGATACCCTTGCTCAGGGCCCACATTACCGTGGGTTGTAAACTTCAATGTAAATCATGGCGCAATTATGGGCCGCAGAACTACAGAGGCCCCCATTACATGGTATTATTGGGGACTATTCGGGCTTCTTGAAGCTTATTGGCGCTTATTAAACCCTATTTCTTGGAGAAACCCTAGACCCTAAACCTTTCAATCCTAAACCCTAAATCTTATAAACCCTACAAACTCTAAAATCTTTAAAGCCTAAACTCTAAACCCTATAAACCCTAAACCCTCTAAACCCTGTAAACCCTATGAACCCTATAAACCCCAAAACCCCAAAAACCTATAAACCCTATAGACCCTGAACCCTATAACCCCTATAAACCCTATAACCCCTGTAGACCCTAAACCCCAAACCTTAAACCCCCAATGCTTCAAGGTGCAGCTTCGGGCCTTTGGACTGTGAGGCCTCTGCCGTCACTCGCCTCTCCTGAGGGTTTGGGTTTTAGGGTTTTTGGTTAAGAGCTTCAGGTTTAGGGTTTAGAGTTTCGGGTTCAGTGTTTAGGGTTTCGGGTGTAAGGTTTGGGGTTCAGGGGTTCAGGGCTTAAGGCTTTAGAGTTTACGGGGACGCAAAACCCCAAACTATACCCTAAACCCTGAGCCCTAAACTATATTATGTTGTTGATAGGCTTCCCGAAGAAGGGACCCTGATTGTTGGAAACTCCCATGTGGGTCTAAATGTCAGAGTTCTGGGTTTGGGGTTGAGGGCTTAGAGTTTAGGGCTTAGAGTTTAGGGATAAGTGATGTTCAGGTGCCTGGGAGGGAATAGCTCTGAACCCGAAAAACACGCCTAGGTTCCAGCGACGCCTGAGCATGAAAGAGAATCGCCACATACAAATCCCTGAGCTCCAAGCCGTAACCCCAAACTCTCAGCAATTTGAAGGATAGGCTACCCACAGAGCCAATCAACCTCAACACACCTTAAACTATTCGTAAGAGATGTTGGTCCTTATTCGCAAGGGCAGCTTACCCTACACCCCTCAAACCCTATATGTCCTTGAACATCGCTATACATCTCTATGTAGAGCCTATCTATCCCTAATGTCCACAAACATCCCTATACATCTCTGTGCAACCCTATACATGTCCTCCTCAACCCTAAACCCTAAACATTTCCTCCTCAAAAGGTATCCAGCTCCCTGGCTCAACCAGCTGAGGCCCCCCGCGTCGCCCCAGCCCTGAACGGCAAACGCAAGGTCAAAGCGAACGAGCCTTTGACCCCTCTTACTTGGAGGTTGAGGGTTTTGGGTTTAGAAAAATTATGTCCTACATACTACTGTTGATACGACCTTAGTATACTAGAGTACTATAATTCCCCAGGTATAAGGTACTTAGGGTCATGCAGGATTTTTAGTATCCACCGTAGTAGGATGTGAAATATCGGGGTGGCTTGGGGTTTTGGATACGGATTCTAGGCTTTCAGGTTCAAGGTTCAGGGCCAGCGTAATCTTTGTACAAGTTATAGGATCCAATAGTTCTTACACAAGCTATAGTCACTCCTAGTATCCCCCTTAATATACCCCATAATACTCCCTATATAATCCCCTATATAACCTGCTTTAAGGTGTTTAGACTACTTGGAGGCCCATTGGACTTAGTAACCCCTTATAAATGGGATTATAACCCTACTTATAATTGGGGGTAACCCCTATAAGCCCATTTAGGGGAATTATAAGTAGGGTTATAAGCCCAGTTATAAGTGGTTACTAAGTCTCATGGGCCTCCAAGTACAGTTCATTCATGACGATCATGGACTTGAGCCGAACCCCTGCAGCCTTAGCTGCCCTCTCAAAGCCTTCGAATTTATGCCGCAGGTCCTCAAACTTAGAATTCTGAAAAGAACACCAAACCCTGCAGACCCCTTTCCTCCTGGATGTTTCTATAGGGTTCAGTGTTTAGGGTTTAGGATCAAGATTGCCTCTCCCCTCCGCTCAAGATCTCGTACGTCTAAAGTTCCACGCTGGAATCCTAACCTAAACCCCAAGCCCATTCAATCTAAACGTTCAACCACTTTGGCCTCCAGGCCCCCATACATGCCCTCTCGGAAGGAGTCAGAGAATGCTCTCTAAAGCTCCATACCCCAAAACGTAGACCCCTCGGCTTCAACCCTCCCACCCCACAACTCCTTAGACCAATGTGCACTCAAACGCAGCAAAAGATCCCTCAATGCCCAAGCGCCCGGCAGAGCGTGCAGCAGCTGAGCGAACTTTGGCTGTAGCGGCGGAAAAGTGAGCCTGGTCAGCACCGTGATGTTGCAGGGGTCAAAGGCTCAGGGTGTCAGGCTGTTTGTGCTTAGCTTCTTAAATTTCACAAGTCTTATGCACAGTTTTGATGTATCCAACAGGATTGGACGAGGAATACATGGCGTGCATGGCACGGCGAACTACATCTCGTAAGTATCCACCATGGTACTTAGCACCCCTGCCAGCGAACGGAAATAGGATTTATACGGATTTGTGGGGGATTATTCTTTTTGGGGAGTAGCGCCTTCTTGGCGGTTGAATAAAGCAATGCAAAAACACGAAAGCCAACCGACAATGTCGAGGATGTATTCTATGATCCACCCGCCCGCCTTCTTAAGAGTACACCATGAACCCTAGGCCCTCTGCCCTAAATCCTACATCCTAAACTCTAAGGCCGTGAATCCTAATCCCTACATCCTAAATCCTACACCCCAAACCCTAAATCTTATCCCCGAGGCCCTAAGCCCTGAACCCGTGGCCCTAACAAGATTTTGGTCGAGGGTTGAGGATGCTTTTTAGGGTAGAGGGTTTACGGTTGAGGGTACAAGATGTAGGGCTCAGGGCTTAGGGTGTAAGACGCAGGGTAGGCAGCTAGGCAGCTGAGCTGCGGGTTCAGCGCTTAGATTTGATGATTTGCGGTCTTCAGCTCTTACAACTTAGCAGCTCCCCAGGGAGGCGTATACCCCGTAATTTCGGAAGATTCCTTGTATCATTTTCGGGGTCCAGTTCAAGGTTTACGGTCTCGGTACCACCATAGCTGCGACATGTTTGAGACTCCAAGGTGTAAGATTGCCAGACCAGTCGCCTGTTCAGTGCATGATACCAAGCAGCTTCACGAAACCTCCATGAGGTCACACCCGAAAGATTCGAGGTGTTTTGAGGCGGTAGATGAGGCCACACCCCAAAAATTCGAGTTGCTTTGAGGAGGTATATGGGTCCAATGAGCCTATTGAGGCCTATTGAGCTCGATCGACCCTCTTGAATTTGAACCCTAAGGTCTTGGGTGGTTCCCCTTTGAATCCAATAGCTGTTCTTAGACTTCATCTTCCGACTCTGCAATTGTGGATTTGGTGGAGTCATCTAGAAAATGGGTTCACATACTTTAATCAAGGAGTAAGCCTTACTTACGCAGTACTAGGATCCCCAAAATGCTGCAATTCATATTGTTCCAGTAAGGTCTATTTAGTAGTTCAGGCAAGACACTCCTAACATGGTAAACCCTAAACCCTAAACCCTAAACCCCTAAACCCCTAAACCCTAAACCCTAAACCCTAAACCCTAACCGAGGAGCAGCATCCTGAGCCCCCCGCAGGAAGCGGGTAGTCTCTGAGCTTTCATCAGTGCCTGAAGGGTGGGAAGTATGTGTGTAGCGATCCAAGCTTCAGCAACCACGTGAGAACCGTATTGTTCATGCTACGTGATGCAGCTTCCGTGTCAAAAGTTGGCAGATATCTTATGTTCAGGACATTTAGGATGAGGGTCGGGGCGTGCTGTCCAAATAAAGGATAAGCCAATTATGGGGCACCAGCTCCCATGCAGCAACAGTCCCCCATTAAGCCCTGCAGACAGCCTTGGTTTACCCACCATGAGCCGATTGAGGGACTGTTGACATGCAGGGCTGCACCCCATATGGGGGGTTGTCAAAATTGTGGTCCTTTTTTTGGGTACCCTAAATATTAGGTGCCGTATTATAATAGGGATCCCAAAAGGGACCATGATTTTGACAACCACCCATATGGGACCTCACATGAGGAGTGCTTCAATACGTCGCTTGGACCTTGGGAGGACATTGAACCTGAAGGCCCTCCACAAGACAACACAAGCACCTGCATTGGGACCCATGCTTTAAATCTCAAGCCCTGAAGCCCTAAAACCTTGAAGCCTAAATCCTACATCCGAACCCCTAAACCCTAAACCCCCATCTTACACCCTAAACCTTATAGTCCCCCTTATGTACATAGAATATGTGGCTTTGGATATATTATAATAAGATCCTCATATACCCCATATTCTATCTACTTCGGGGGGACTATAAACCGTAACCGGGTCTGAAATATCGCTTGGAGACCTTGGCGCGCCCGTAGCACCAACGAAGCAAGATCCTGGCAACTTCAGGTGGACCGGAACCCTAAAGCCCAAAGCCTGAACCCGGAACCGTACAGCCCGAACCCTAAAGCCCAAGAACCCTAAAGCCCTAACCCTAAAGCCCGAACCCTAAAGCCTGAAGCCAAAAGCCCAAATCCTAGAGCCCGAACCCAAATTGGCCTTTACCCTGAAGCAGCCCCCCTGGCTATGTCGACTACTTCTTGGGTTTTGCCCGTTTTTTCTTGAGCCTTGCGCCCTATTTCCTGGGCCTTGGCCCGCTACTCCCTAGACCCTAAACCCTAAACCCTAAACCCTTAACCCTAAACCCCTAAACCCTAAACCCCTAAACCCTAAACCCTAAACCCAAGGAATAGCGAGCAAGGCCCCCAGGGTTAGTGGGCAAGGCCTCAGACTGGGCCCATGAGCCTTGCCAGGGTTTAGGGTTTAGGGTTTAGGGTTTAGGGTAATTCTTGGTCCCTGCCGCTATTTGCTGATCCAGTAAGGTTTAAATTACTTAGGGATTGGGGACTGGGGAAGAGGGTGCCAGATACCCTGGATTTATCTTTAGGATCCAAAGGTTTTAGACTCTGTGGCGGGTCAGTTTGTTTGTGTTAGGGGAGAGACAGATGGACAGAAAGTCTAAAAATAGACTGGAAGCTGGCGTCACGAATTGGTTCACAGGGTTTCGAGCTGGCTTAAGTAAACAAATGGATTCAAATCTGTACCGTACGAAGCTTCGGAATGGGTTTAGGGTTCTGAGTTTATGGTTTAGGTTTGGCTTAGGGTTTAGGGCTCCAGGCATCTGGGATTTATCTGCGTTTTTGGAAGCTGAATATAATTTAGCTAGCTTCTCGATCGGTTTTCATCTGATAAAACTCCCTTGAACCGATTCGGCACCATGCTTTGGGTCATTACCCCTTAAAGTAACGGTGACCACACTGGGTAATAGGAGATATAATGGCCCCTTAATTACACTTGTTTAAATTTAGGGACCATAGACCCCAAAGTACCACAGCCTCTATACGAGCTATCGTCTAGACTCCCAGTATCCCTTAGAAGCCCTAAAGTAGTGCCCTAATTGATCCCCTATATGGAAGTTTGAGAATCATGAGAACCCTGTATTGACCCCTAAATCCCCCCTATAACCAAAACCCCTGAACCCTAGCAACCCCAGTTCAGCCCCTTATATTTTCGTACATAACAACATATTCTAGTATATTGTAACACATTCATACCTGTTATAACCTTTTGTAGTAAACCCTAAACCCTAAACTATAACCTACTTACCAAATCTCCCTGACCCACCCAGCACGCTAAACCTGGACTCCTGCCTCCTCGGCCAGGGCAAGAAAGCGGCGGGACGACCTGGCCAAAAGGAGCAGCTCCCTACCCAGCCTCTTACAGAGAGCCCTGCATATCCATATGGGGGTGTCCCAAAATTAGGGGTACCTTATTGAGGGTCCCCATAATAATGGTTATGGTATTTTGGGGGTTGTATTAGGGTCCCCTTATTTAGGGAAACTACCATAAATATATCTACATACCAAACCCTAAACCCCAGACCCTTACATCATCCTAGGAGCTCAGACGTGATTTAGGGTATATTCCCCAATAAAAATGTCTTGGGCTTCCTGAGAGGTTCCACGTGAATTTTGACCGTGGGTACTGCGGTTTAGGGTTTAGGGTTTAAACCCTCAACTCAACAGGGAATCCCGGGGATTGAAAATAGGTACACTGGCTTAGGCTTTAGGGATTAGGGCTTAGGGTATAGCTTTCCGGGAATTAGGGCTTAAGCAATAGAAAGCCATCAGCTTGGAAGCAATGTAGGCAGCATCTCACTGCTGGAGGGGGAGGGGCGGATCTATAGTCCCCCTTAAGTAGATACAATATGGGTTTGGGTATATTCAGATCCGAATATACCTCATATTCTATGCGGATCTTCGCATCATGTGAGCTACAGTCAAGATTTCACCCTTTAATGGACCTTGGCTCAAATTTTAAGGACTACTAGGGACTATAATGAAGTACAAGAGAGACCCCTGTGTCCATTGTTAAGGGCTCCTCAATAAGGCTAATACTGACAATAGCTCATGTCAGCTAAATTCCTGCATTACACTACGTGGCACTTCGGACCCCTACTAAGGGTTAACCCTTAATTACCTATCATAGGAATATAAGGAAAGGGTCTAAGGTCCAAGCTAAGTCCCAAGGAGTACAGTATACTGGGCTCTCTGGGAAACACTGCTGATACTGCTGCGGGTCACGAGCTAGTGGTGGAAGCTGCAGTTGCAGTGATACTGGTAGTGGTACTAGTGTTGATGATGGAAACTACATAAACTATATATATATATATATAGTTGACTGCAACACTTTCCGCGGCACGACATATTGAGGGTCTTGTAGGACGTCAGTAGAATCCACCAGAATGATAGAGAGGGAACTAGAAGGAAAGGAGGAATAGTTTATGTTTTTGTATGAACTGTTTGTGATGTACCCCACTTCTCCTTGGAATGCTCTTGCACCTCTTCAAGGACTCATTGTGTGGTTTATGCATCTATACAGTGCAGTCTGAGAAACTGCTGTATGAGCCCTCCAGCCCTAAACCCAAGACAGCTGAAGGCCTACACCCTAAATCCGCCCCACCCTAAGCCCCAGGCAGTTTCGGGTTGAGGGTTTAGGTTTTAGGGTTTAGGGTTTAATCCCCCTAGACCACAACGTAACCAATATCATCTTTAAGTATTCCTAGAGGGCATGTTATAACATAAAAAGGAAGGCTAGCTCCTAAGGAAACAGGAGGCGATAGGAGCCTTAATAATGAGAACAGGGCTTGGGCGTATATTATGCAAGGGAAAATTACCGGTAATCATTCGGGCTTCCATGCAGTACGATCTCTATAAACACTACATAGACTCGGTTTCCACTTCAGGTTCTGATTAGTTTATAATTTGAGCCTCCATTACATCAGAAATGCTTCGCCTCTTCACGCTTGAGACTTTCCAGAGGTACAGGTGGCCCTCATATGATCCAACTCCTCCTAAGAGGGATCCCAAATCCTTGGAAGTCCTAAACCCTAAACCCTTAAACCCTAAACCCTAAACCCTTAAACCCTAAACCCTTAAACCCTAAACCCCTCCCACTGAACCGTGTACTCAAACCTTTTTCTTCTCCAGCCGCCGCAAGGCTGCCGCCGCCTGAGAGGCTTTGAGGCCAAAGGAGCCGCCTGTGAAGTACAGACTCGACGGCGTTGCTGGCTTGCTGTTATGGAACTTAAATAAAGTTACCATAATGGGTATATATGGTAAATAATAGGGTTTCCCCAATATAGTAACTTAATTTAGTTCCTTAACAGCAACCCAGGTTTGGGAAGTGAGGTGGGTGGAGGGATGTAGGGTTTGGGCTTAGGGTTGTTTAGGGTTCAGGGTAATTTAAGGCTGTTTAGGGTTTAGGGTAGTTTAAGGTTTAGGGTTTAGGGTGCAGGGCTTGGGGCGGAACTCTGGGAGAGGAAGTTGACGGAGCAGGGGATTGAGGCTTGCTTAAAGTTCAGGATTCAAAAGAACTCAGGGTCTGGGATTTTGAGTTATGGAGGTTGGTTTGTAGCTGTTTGGATCCTTCGGACATGTAGGGATTGCAGGAGCCCTCAAATGAGGTAATATGAAGACTTGATAGGGCAATTTTCCGGCTTGTATTTGATACGTATAGGCAGTGTATACAATGTATACAGATATTTCGTGAATCCTCTATTCATGCTACGTAGTTTTCCGCCTGGATCGAGCGGATGTTCTGTACTTTGGGCATGCAACTCAATGCACATCGGTTTCTGAAAGGCTGCAAGGACTCTTGAAAGGGTAGTTTTATGAATATCAAGTTTCTAGAATCTAGAAAGATTGAAAAAGGCTTTGGGGCAGGAGTTTGGGTGTGGGGTTTCGAGAAGATCTGTCTAGTTTGTAATACTCCTCTCACAAGGATAAGAGATATGGAACGGTGATGTACGGATAAAGTAAAGAAATCCTTCCGGGCGTTCTTACAGGGCCTATTGTCTACCAGGGACCATACGGATCGCTTAGATTGAGGTGCATCGGGAATTTATGATTGTAATCATAAAACCCATGACTTTCCAACCCTAAACCCTAAACCCTAAACTCTTCCATCCAGAGCAAAGAAGCCCATCTGAGATGCCCCTCCGGGCTTGAACTCGTTATTGAGAGTTTGGTTGCAGGTTCAGGGGTTTGTATAGGGAGTATCTAGGGGTTTTATAGGAAGTATATAGGGGTAATATAAAGGGATATCTAGCAGTTATGTAGGAAGTATATAGAAGTTATATATGGGTTATATGGGGAGTATATAGGGCACTCCCGCTATACTACCCCTCCTAGGCTTCACCCTAAATTGACCTTCATTACCATTTAGGGGGGAACCTTGGGGGGTAGTATAGAGGGGGGTAGCAAGTGAACCCACGAATTCCAGCTGCCACTGCACAAAATCGATTTCACTTCTGGGCTGCTCGTTCTGGCTGCAACCAAGCCGCCCAAGCCCCCTGAACCGGAAACCGTTCAAAGCCCTAAATCTTAAAACCCCTATACATACCCTATTATACTATAGTAGTTTCCATTCTATTTTCCATTATCCCAATGTAACCCCAATATAATGAGGAACTCGCCCATGTGGACTGTTCCTCAGTTTCCTCCGAGACGAAGACGACAAGGTGTGCAAATGGACTGGTGAGAGCTCACACTCCAAAAAATTAGGGCTCAGGGTAAGAATGTGAAAATCACAGCCGCAACATGAGTCTCAAAAAAATCCTAAACCCTAAACCCGAAATCCTATAAATTCCTCCAGACCCTCTACCAAGGTCTGCGAACCCCTCGGAGTTCCTCCATCCCGCTCCTTTTCCAGTATCTGACGCAGCTTCGACCTGCAAAATCTCAACCTTACTGGGTGTTAGTAAGTACTCAGGGGGTATATTATACAGGGATTACATAGGGATTATGTTCCTTTGATATATAGGGCTTAGGGTTTAGGATTAGGGATTAAGGTTTCGGGTTAGTAGGGAAGAATGGACGATATTATACAGGGACTACAAACGGATCATATTTGGCTTATGTAGGGAGTATATATGGGTTATGTAGGGATTATATAGGGATTATGTAGGGATTACATAGGAATTATGTAGGGGTTATATCGGGATTATACAGGGATTATGTTCCTTTATTCCCTACGAAGCACCAATAAGTAACCCTGAACCCTAGACCCTTCAAGTTTGCATCATTGCTTGAGTTTCAGGCTTCGAGTGTAATGTGTAGCCTCCCTCCTAGATCCCCTTAGTTAAGGTTATCTAAAGATACATGGGGCTGACTAAGGTGAATTGAGGCTTTAGGGCTTGGGGACGTAAGCCCTCAACCGGGTGAATGTGTTCTTGGTGAATCTGCGGGTGAATGTGTTCTTAGGCTGCGGGCTTCCGACTTGACATTGGGGCTTTTCGGCGGCAGTGGTAAGTAAGCTTTCTGTCCTGTGGCGGCTTCGAGAAGAGGACATGCAAGGCTTTGCTTAATTACTGGGGTTAGTAGGGAATAAGGGAATATATTATGTAGGGAATATCAACGGATTAAATTTTATTATTCTGTTGTTCCCTACTAAGAACCAGCAAGATTAAGGTCAATATGGGGCTATGCGAGGGAGCTGTTCGACGGAAATGCATGTCAAAAGATTGCCCTAAACCCCAAATCCTAAACCCTAAATCCTAAACCCTAAGCCCTAGACCCCAAGCCATGAGCCCTAAACCCTAAGCCCTAAACCCTAAACCCTAAGCGGGCAGAGGGGGCTTCAAGTGCTCTTGGAGACTTAGGCGGACTGGCACCATGCGCTTATGGGCTTCTACGAGGTACTGAGATTTCGGGTTCAGGAATCAGGATTTCGGGAGTAAGGTCTAGGGTTTAGGAAGTTTAGGGCTCAGGAGGTGTTAGGATTTCTGAATTCAAGTGTGGGGAGGATGCTCAGGGCCCGCAAATACCCCGACTAGAGGGTGAGTTAAGGGCTTACAAGTTGGGTTATAAGAAACTAATTTAGGTCGGTGATGATTTAAGGTTTAAGGTTTAGGGTTTTTGCAAGGTAAATTGAAGTGGCATAGATACTGCAGGCACACTCGATTAACTTGCTGCCAGACCCTTTCCCTTCGCCACCCCCACCCCCCCACCAACTGCAAAATTTGAAACTTATCTAAAGACCTCAAGCTCCAAGAACCATATCTTAACACCAAATACATCCCAGGCATTCGACCTGGAACTACTCTGAACCACGGAGCCTACAGTATTCCTGCAAGCCTTCTGTGGATACTTTCGAGCTTCCCCCAAACTGACATGAAACCTGAACAGAGCCCCATAAAGCCTACAGATCCGAAAGAATGGCCCATGGGATTCCATGTTGGTTTGGAAGAGGGTACCTTCATGACCACTGCAGAATGAACAGCCCCAGAAACCTTGGGTCTGTTGGTTAATGCCCTGCTGGCAGTATGACGCTTAACACTGCGGATACTCAAGACAAGCTAGCCCCAGAAGTGTCAGAAGTAAAGAATTGCGATCATCTTCAAAAAGATGAAGCTCTCTGGATCACAATCGTGAAACATACACCCAGCGCTGAAACATACACCCTGCGCTCAAGGCCTTTACACCAAGAAAACGCCCTTCCAGGTGCCTATTACCACCCGCAGCGGCCACTAGGTCTTCGGCCACGTAGAACGAAATCAACGAACTCCGGGGGCGAAGAGAAAAAGGAAACATGACTGACAGGATTTGGGGTTCGGAGTCTAGTGTGGGATGTGGGTTTTTGGGTTTTGGCTTCGGGCCGCTGGTTTCGGATCTTGGGTCTAGGGGTTTGTGTCTAGAGCTTCGTGGCTTAAGAAGAAGCAGAAGGCCACCCAGTAATGGATACCCCAAGGGACTATTGTAGGTGAATTGCCATCTTAACTCCATGTTAAGGAGCTATTACTATAGGGGGGGTTGACCTACTGTTGATACGAAAAATCCTGCATGACCTTAGTATACTATGGTGCCATTATTCCCAAGGTATAAGGTACTTAGGGTCATGCAATATCCACCGTAGGGTTTAGGGTTCAGGGCTTTAGGGTTTGGGGTTAGGGCTTCTGAACTTGAGGGTTTTTGCACACGTGGAGCAAGGACAAGTGGGTGCCAAAATCAGGCTCCGTAAGGCCCTGGATGGCCACCCCCACACGAGGTACCTTCAACAGACAGCGAGTCAAGTTAAATCGCGCCGATAAAAACAAGCATCATGGGTTGTCCATTCTCCCTCTATACCCCCAAATAACCCGATTGTGAGCTTTTGCGGGCTATGTGACAGAAAGTCTTGAGATAGGCTGAAGGAATCGCCTCCCCACACCCTCATGCTGGGCCTAATGAAAGCTGGGTCCTAAGCTCTCAACCCTAAGCCCTGGAGCATAAACCCTAAACCCTCAAGCTCTAACCCAAAACCATGACCCTGCAAAGTAACCCAAAACTCTAAGCCCTGAATCCCCAAAGCCCCAAACCTCAGAGCCTCCGCATGGTGCCTATCAAGTCATCCCACCCCAGCGCAGAACCGTCCAGGAACTCCTCTGCCACCCTGCCAGGTTAGGGCTTCAGGCTTTCAAGGGCTTAGGGTCCGGAGTTTTGGGTTTAGGGTGCAGGGTTTGGGGTTTAGGGTTTGGGATTTCTACTTCTTATCCCAGCCCCCCTAGCAAGGGGGCTTGCTTGCTTGTTCTCTGCTTTTATACAATAGTTTCCCAAACTGGGGCCCAAATATAGGCCCCAATATATGATAATCCTTAGTATAGAGACCCCCAAAAGGCACCCCTAACTATGCGAAATCCCAATACAGGGGGCATAGACATGGCTTGGTCCTGGACAGGACATAAACTGGAAACTGATGCCCCCTGAGGGCGCAGGTGGCAGCTTGCTGGCTTAGGGTTAAGGGTTAAGGGTTTCGGGTTTGCGGATAAGGGTGCAGGAGTTTAGGAGTTTAGGAGCTTCGGGTGCATCAGTCAGTCACCGGCAGCCTTCCGTCGCAGCACTGCTCGTCATTTGACAGCTGTGCTGGAAGAACAAAACAATCTAAACTCCTAGCCGCTAAAATAATTCCCTATATCAACCCCTATATAACCCCCTAAACCCTAAACCCCTTTAAGGAGTTTAGACTATTGCTCACACGAGGTGCGCCAGAGCTCCAGCAGTGCTGAGAGGAGGCTTTTGGGAAGCGGCCCTACACGGTTTAGGGTTTAGGGTTTAGGGGACCCAAGCCCCCTGACAGGATGAAAAAAACCTGATTAAAGGGACTCTACTGGGAACCCCAAATAGGGAACCCCAAGAATATCGCAGGAATATAATGGAATATAAGGACCCTGGTAGGTATATTCCTATTATATACCTACTATATTCTTGGGGTTCCCGGTTTGGGGTTCCCAGTAGAGTCCCTTTACTGATTATGCTGACAACTCAGCACCTGAAGAGACAGCAAGAGTCTGCTGCAATGATTCTCCAACTTGTCATGCGTTGCGCAAGGACCCCCCAGAGGACTCTCCAAACAATTTCTTCAATGCAAGGATTTAGATATTCTGGTACATGATCCTCTTGTAGGGGAGTTAAATAAACCCTAAACCCTAAACTCCTAACCCTTAAACCCGGCTAAATGCTTCTCAGGCTTCCTAAACACTTGGGGAACTATCCAGGGCGCCATGTTCAATCATATAAGGAACTCTAGCTTATCTAGGGTTACAGTGGAACCAATAGAGATATGAAGGCATACATACAGGGTCTTTAAGGTTTAAGGAAATGTGCCCGGAGCCCAGACTCAAGGGTGGTCAACATCTGCCTAATACAGGTGCAGGAACGGATTCTTATGGGGCACTGAATGGTAAAAAGTCCTTTGGCGCCAAATAACAAAACCAGAGAGGAAAGATCTCGGAATAACAGGTGTAGCCTTTCCTCAGACAAGCGAGGTATGTATATTCCTAAGCACTTGTGCTATCTACACTAGCAATTACAAGCAGCTATAGGGTACTGCCTGGTCACGTCTTGCATTTTGCCTGCCTAGCAGAAAATATTACTCAAGCCTCCAAGGAGGACACAAGGTATGTAAAGCGAACGCGAGCTGGGGAACACACATGCGTAGATGTTTTGGGGGATGTATGCCATGGCTGTGTAGAACATGAACCCTCATTTACGTGCATCCCAACACCGGATACTACCACAATCCTACCACAATCCGTCAGGAGGAAGTTTTGAACGTTTTAGAATCCCCTAGATAACCACCTCTTAGGGGTTTAGACTCTAGCTCATAT
>CAJNIZ010009935.1:27475-38101 GCA_905231905.1 Symbiodinium pilosum
AAAAAAAAAAAAAAAAACTGCATAAGCTGATTTCTCTGCACCTAACCTGGTATAATACCCGCGTGTAAGCTCACAACTATCAGCTTGTTGAATGCATTTATACTCTTGACTGCCCCTGACCCACGAAGTACAAAGCCCAGAAGGCCTGAAACCTAAATCCCAAACCTCGCATGTTGGCTGACTGCTGAAGCCAACACGAAAAAGGGTGAACAAAAAAAACACGCCTCCTTCCCGCTTGGCGTGTAGCAAGCGCCCCCAGCGCCACGGCCCGGCCCACGGGCTCCGGGGCCTCTGCGGAGGTCAGGAGCGCCTGCTGGCGGAGTTTGTAAGCTCTAGGAGGGTTGGGTATAGATATATGTACACATATTCATGTATATATACCCTATTATACTATACTAGTTTCCATATGTTCGTCTTCCATTATCCCTATATAAGCCCCTAAATGTATACCCTACTATACTACAGAAATTTCCATGTTCTTTGTCAGAATCCCTATCGTCCCTATGTCATGTGCATCTTGCAAGATATAATAATTATCTTAGCTCTTACATAAACAGGGCCAGGATGGGCCGTCAGACCTTAAAAGCCCCGTAAGCTAATCTTGTTAAGGTCCTAGCAAGGAATGTAAGGTCTAATGGCTCCATCCTTGGGGGCGCCCAATCTCACCCCAATAGCCTATCATCCTCATTACAAAGACTCCAGAAATTAGGCCCCTAACTTTGGAAAAAAACAACCTAAACCCTAAACCCTAAACCCTAAAAACCTAAACCCATGGGGATACCACGAAAACCCTGGGACGATGTCATTGAATATGTGGAGTTTCCAAGAGTCGGTGTACAAATGATACCCGAATACCAGGCCAAACACACCCTTATGAAACCCCTCACACGTTTGAAGCCCTAAACTTGAAACCATAAACGGTAAACCTATGCCTTCACCTAAACCCCGAATCCCTGAACCAAGGGGTAATTGGACTCCCTGGCGCCTTACCCTGAATCCTCCATATACCCTACACATCCCAATATGTCCCTACATAACCGAAGATAACCCTACTCAACCTTACTATCTAACCCTCCATAACCACAACTCTGTATGGCCAAACCTGACACTGGATAACCCGATACGAACTACAGTCAATACTTCCCATATAAAAAACGAGAAAGAAAATGGAAACTAGCATAATGGAGGATCGAATGGAAAAGAAAATGGAAACTGGCATCATATGGTGGATTATAAAGCCTGATATTTCCCATGTAATTCACGGACATGGCTTTCTATTCAAGAATATGTTACAGATTATATTAAAAACCTAAACCCTAAACCCAGAGGACCCTGTGTCCAACCTCAATGGTCCTTTGCATCTCATATAGCCTGACACAAGTCCATATGTCCCAACATACGCCTCTATAGCCTTATCTTAACCTATCCCTAAACCCTTGACCTTAAACCCTAAACCCTAAAAAACCCTCTAAACCTCTAAACCCTAAACCCTAAACCATAACCTAGATTCCTTGATGCCTTCGCCAGGGCAGCTTCGCTGGGGAAGCGCGCCACCAGCCTCCGCAAAAGAATAAACTTTTAGGGTTTAGAGGTTTAGGGTTTAGGGTTTAGGGTTTAGGGTTTAGGGGCTTAGGGTTTATATGGGAGTTTCCCAAAATTAGGGGTACCTTATTCAGGGTCCCCATAATAAGGACTATAGTATTTTGGGGTCTAGATTGGGGTCCCTTTATTTTGGGAAACTACCATATTGGGATAATGGAAAAGAAAATGAAATCTACTATTCAGGGTTTAGGGTTTAGGGCTGAGGGTTTAGGGTTTCGGGCTTCGGGGCTAGGGCTTAGGGTTTAGGCTTTAGGGCTGAGGGTTTAGGGTTTAGGCTTTAGGGCTGAGGGTTTAGGGTTTGAGGCTTAGGGTTTGGGGTTTGAGGCCTAGGGTTTAGGGCTTAGAGCTTTTGTTGGTTTGGCGTTTCTGGCTTAGGGTGAGCGGAACCCGCTTTTGTGCAAATGCCTTTAGAGGGCAGATGTAAGGTTGCATGGGGCTATGAAAGGTGTAAAGGAATGCACATAAATGCTGATATGGGATAGGGTTTCGAGAAGTTTGGGTCCCTTTAGGGTGTCCCTATAACATGGGTTGTAACCTTGAATCCTTAACCCTGAACCCCCAACCCTATGACATTTTGGGTCTAGATTAGGCCCCCCCATTTACAGAGGAGTGCGCATCGGTATGGAGGGCTGCCTTTCTCAAGAAAAAAGGCTCGTGTTAACTATTTGTGTTGTTTTATGATTTCATCACTATGCGAATTCGCTTCCACCAAGGCAAGCACATTTCAGAACTGATCGGCCCTGAAAATTGATAGCCCGACATCTGCACACTGGGCCCTGTACCTGTCAGAGACATACTCCATTCTGCTTAATTCTCTAGACTGCGCCGCATGGGCCATATACTTTTCGCGTGCAATCGCGCACACGAAGTTGCAATTTGTGCTAAACTGCTGCGAGCTGGGATCGACGTATCTGGACATTGTACTACCACATGTGGAGAGAGAGATATATATATATATGTATATATGGGGATTTCCGAAAATGAAGGGTACAATTTTGGGGCCCCGATAATAAGGATTATAGTATTTTGGGGTCCATATTGGGGTCCCACTATTTATGGAAACTACCATATATGTCTATCTAAGCCTGACTCCCGCATCAATGACCAGCGACACAAAATGGACTAAGACCTTACACTTGCTATCATGCGTACAAATCACAATACAATTGCTTGTGTGACATTGAGTACTATTCTTGTATACTGTCCGCAGCCATTACTGGAACGGACACTGCTGCTACGCAGACCACGAGACCTACATTTGACACGATAAGGAGAAGCCCAGAAAGAGCAATGCATCACGTTGAGCAAGGTGCATGGAGGGCGAGATCATAGCATCGTTCCGGTCGGCTTGTTGATGTGTTTTTTGATGACCGCGACCGTGGACGAGACAGGGAAGGACGTTGTGGAGGGTGCCAGTTTGCGAAGGACGTGCGAGGATGACGAGGCTGGTCGGCGACAGATGTAACCGCCGGCTTCTTCCACTGAGGGACTGAGATGGAGCAGATACTTGTCCCGTACCAAATCGTTGTGTCGGTCCACATGCCGCAGGACGGAGCTAAGGGTCGCCGCATAGCCTCTGAACCAGGGGAATGTTTAATCGGCCACTGATGTATTGACGCCTGCGGCAGCGCCGCCCTCCAAGCACAGACATGCGGAAGGAGACAGGCGGCACTGCAGGGTGCGGCTGCGCCGCTACCAAGCTCAGACAGGCGAAGCCGAATTCATTCCCTGACCTTTTGGAAACCAAAGTAACTACTTCAAGGATTTTCTGAATTCCTTACCTTGTAGTCTCGTTTTGATGTCAGTTGTTAAGGGTGAATGTAGGGTAACTCGTTTTATGTAATGGTCCGCATATACAGTACGCATATACCCCCCCCCGGTCTCCCCTCCGGTCTCCCCCATTGCTGGCTATATTTTAAACCAGCCAAATTCATGATGTCCCTGGCCACTAATGTATAACCATGGTCATTCCATGTGCTAAAAGGAAAACAATCTTAACAGTAGCTATATGCAAAAAAGTCTTGTTCTGCATCAATATTCATCTCGAGTAATCAGAATTAGAGATTCCATAAGATAAAAAAACATTTGAAAACATTCAATTTCAGTACTTGGAATCTAAGATTCTAAGGTTCTGGGGGACTCCTCTTTAGAATCCTGGGTTCTTTCCTCAAATATGGAAAACTTTTGAAATATCTTTTTTGAACATGTAGATTCTAAGCCTCTAGAGGCTCTTTCTTGGAACCCCTCCTTCTAATAATCGTTTTTATATTCGGTAGTTCTAAGATTGGAGGACTCTTGCTTGGAATCTTGGATTCCTCGGCCTCCAGCATATCAAAAATTTTCAGAATATTCAGCTTCAATATCTATAAGTCAAGATTCGAAGTTTCCAAAGAAGAGTCCCCAGAATCTTAGAATCCTAGAGTCTTGGATTCCAAATACTAGAAGTATATCTTAATTTCTTACTATTCTCGAATCTAGAACCCAAGATTCGAAGCAAGAGCCCCCCAGAATCTTTCAATCTTAGAATCTCGGATCCCAACTGTTCAGGAATAATAAGGATAGAATCAAAGATTGCGATCAAGAGTCCCCCCGAATCTTTGAATCTCAGTTATCGAATACTGTAGATTAACAGTTACAGTATTTAGAAGAATTTTATGCTGAAGTTCATGAATCCTGAAGGGATTACATGAAAAATTGACCGCAGTTCTTCCGATGTAAGGGCTGTTATGTACATGGATATGTGTATGCTAATATTGTATATACCATCTGAGTACATAAACGCAGGTCATAAACGCTGAACCCTAAACCCTAAACCGTTTTGACAATGTATATGATATGGCGTCAAGATGGTGATCCCTTTTGAGGTCCCCATTATACTGCAGACCCGAATGTTTAGGTTACCCAGCAAGGGGCAATGCTTGTGACAACCCCCCAGCTATCCCTACAACTTTTGAAGTCCCTTTAAACCTACATCGCCCTATGCAACCCTATACAGCCCCTTTACAGGGACTGTATGTACATATGTATAAATCTGTTCTCCCTCCGACGGCAGTGAGTGAGTAAGTGAGTGAGTGAGCAAGTGAGTGAGTGAAATATATCTCCCTATAGCCCCTTCAAGCACCCTGAGCCCTAAACCCTAAACCCTACATCCTATACCCGAAACCCTGGGCCGGCCTCGCCGCTGCAGCCTGGGTGACGCCATGAAGGGCTTGCAAGCGCTGGCGCAACGCCTCTGCTTCTTTGGCCTCCTGGGCATAATTTGGGGTTCAGGGTATAGGGTTTAGGGTTCAGGGTTTTGGATTTAGGGCTTAGGGCTTAGGACTTAGGGTTGAAGGTGGAGGTTCAGGGCCCTCGAAAGTTATAGCTGCAATTCTCATCGAATTGTAACCATACGTAAGGTGCTAGGCTTTCCGGGCTTAGATTCCGAGATTCAGGTTTAAGGATTGGGTTTCAGGATTTGAGTAGTTGAGGGTTTAGCCTTTGCTTTCGGATTTGGGGCTTTGAAGGTCTTGGGGCTAAGGATTTCGGCCCAGGGTTGAAGGTTGTTAGGTTTAGATCTCGGAGAACGCTGAAGAACTTAGGATTCAGGGTTTAGGCTTGTTAGGTTTTAGGGTTTAGGGTTTAGGGTCCAGGTTTTTGGATTTGGGCTGGGGGTTGTAAGTCCAAGGTTTGGGAACTCACGCTCAATATTCAGCATTTGAGCTTCGGATTTAAGGGTTGGGTAAAGCCTAAACCCCAAACTCTGAACCCTGAATCCTAAACCCTAACCGAGAAACAAGGCTTACCGTCTGAGGTTGTAGGGTTTAGGAAGGGGGTTGAAAGTCCAGGGTTTCAGGCTTCAGGGTTTAGAATTTAGGGCTTAGTGTCCAGGATTTGACGTCTAGAATCTAGGGCTTGAGGCATAAGTTTTTGGGGCTAAAGTTGTCGGGCTACCTCTGGCCTACATAATTGTTCTGGGCGTAAAACTTCTAAGATCTAGGGTGAAGCTTCCAGTTCAGGGTTTTGTTTGCCAAGACCCGGAAAGCCAAAAAACAAATGCCATCTTAACTCTAAGCCCAAAAAGCAAACAAACTCAAAAACAATCCACGAAGCCCCCATGATCCCCTAAAACTTTTGAAGCCCGCAAAACCCTGAAATCCCGCAGTCAAAACGCTATATCATACATGCTAGCTTCCCAAAATTAAGTAGACCCCAAGATAGGCCCCAATATTCTCTAGTCCTTATAATAAGGGACCCCCAAAAAAAGTACCCCCTATTTTGGGAAACCCCCCCATATCCTTACATCCCTATCAACCCCCGGCTCCAGCCCTCATTTTCAAGTTCTTATACATTCAATTCGCCCCCATCCCTGGTCCCTACAACCCCAAAGCCTTAAACCCCAAACCCCCTAAACACCAAACCTTGAACCCTGAACCTGAAACCAAAAACCTTGGATCCTAAACCCTAAACCCTAAACCTTAAACCCTACACCCTAAACCCTATACACGCTAAACCCTAAACCTTAAACCCTTCACCCTAAACCCTGAACCTTAAACCCTGAACCCCAAACCCTATATAAAATCACAATTTCTTAGGGTTCTCAAACTTCCTTGTCCTCAAAATGTTAAGCTGAAAATCCGCCCTCAAGCGCTAAGCAATGGCAATAAACCCTTGAACCTAAACCCTACATCCTGAACCCTGCACCCTAGAACCTAAACCCTAAACCCTAATAGGACCTAAACCCTAAACCCTAAAACCTAGACCCTAGAATCTAAACCCTAAACCCTAATAGAACCTAAACACTAAACCCTTATAGAACCTAAACCCTAAACCCTAATAGAACCTAAACCCTAATAGAACCTAAACCCTTAACCCTACTAGAAAGTAAACCCTTAACGCTAAACCCTAAACCCTAGAAGCTAAACCCTAAACCCTAATAGAACCTAAACCTAATAGAACCTCAACCCTAAACCCTAATAGAACCTAAACCCTAAACCCTAAAATCTAAACCCTAGAACCTAAACCCTAAACCCTAATAGAACCAAAACCCTAATAGAACCTAAACCCTTAACCGTAATAGAACCTAAACCCTAAATCCCAAACCCTAATAGAACTTAAACCCTAGAACCCCTAACCCGCCTCGCTTCCGAAGGCATCCCGGAGCGCCTTACGCGCCCGGGGCAGCAGCCTGGGAGAAAGAGCCCAGAAGAACAGCTCCACAGGGTTTTACGGTGCTTGGGGTTCGGGATTTAGGGTTTCGGGTTTTGGGGATTTAGGTTGAGGGTTGACGATTTAGGGTTTAAGAAATCCGCAGGTTTTGAGGTGTTCGGTTCATACAAACTGTACAGGGTTTCAGGTCGGGAGTCTTGGGCACGTTTTGGGCGGGTTTGACCCTAAACCCCCAAGCCCTAAACTCCTAAACCCTAAAAGCCTTAACCCTTGACCCCTAAATCGGAAAACCCTAAACCCTAAACCCTTAACCCTAAACCCTAAACCCTTAACCCTGAACCCCTGAACCCTTAGGGCTTAGAAGCTGAGCATAGCTTGCACACAGGGTTGGTGTTCGGGTTCCGCGCACGTCCTTCTCATCTACATGAAAACCATGGGAGCAACGGCTCTCTGAGAGGTGGTTATAGGTTTAGGGTTTAGAGTTTAGGGTTTCAGGCTTCAGGGTTTTGGGTTTTGGGGTTTGCGGTTTAGGGTTTAGGGTTTAGGGTTCGGAGAAGTGGCCAAGCAATACCTATCTTACTGCTCGAATCCCCACACAGGTTCAAAACCTACACCCTGCTACGCAAGACCCTCGTCTCATATGGGCGTCAGGTTTGATATAAGGGATGGACAAAATCCTGCAATGACCCCGTATACCCAAACCCTAAGAATTATGGTAGTACAGTCCCTCTTAAGTAGATAGAATATGGCACATTTTCATAAGATACCCATATACCCCATATTCGATCTACTTCAGGGGGACTCTACCCTCAACCCTGAACCCTAAAACTTAATAGAACCTAAACCCTAATCCCTAAACCCTGATCTCTAACCCCTAAACCCTAAACCCTTATCCCTAAAACCTAAACCCTAAAAATCCATCATCAGTACTGGGGCCCGCGCTTCAGCTGCAGCTGGGACTCTAACACAGCAGTCGGGTCGGCGGCACCTCACAAGTTCAGCCATTAAAACCTAAAGGGTTTAGGGATTAGGGTTTAGGGCTTAGGGCTTGGGGATTAAGGTTTAGGGATTAGGGTTTAGGGATTAGGGATTAGGGTTTAGGGCTTAGGGTTTAGGGTTTAGGTATAGCCGCCCAAATCCTACACCCTAAACCCTAAAAACCAAAGTGACCTGACTCCGTCATTTTGGCCGTTGGGCTTGGGACTGCTGCGGTTGCCTGGGGCATACACATATATATATATATATGCAGAGAGAGAGAGAGAGAGAGAGAGAGAGACAGAGACAGAGAGAGCGAGCGAGGATTATATAAGGTTCACGGAAAATCAAAGGGAAGAACAAAATGGAGGATGAGATGGAGACTGGGGAGCATACAGGGATATAGGGTTTAGGGTTTATGCTCGCTGGTTGTGTGTAGGGCATGAAAGAACAGAAAAAGGGTTACACCCACTATATGAATATGACAGAGGCCTATATGCAGGCTACTAGGGGGATTCGCTACTAGAGTCCACTAAGCTGTTACGTTTGTGCTCTACCTTCGGTACTGTCTTTTGCAAGAAAGCTTCTACCAAAATGTACATGTGCGCTTCCTTGTGCTTGTATGGTCACCGGGACTTAATAAGTAGGTTAAGAATGGCGATAACTGGGGTTAGTTTCTGGCTTGCAGGAGTTATGAGTTATGTCTCCTGACCCTCCAAATGAGGTGAAGAAAGGGTTTGGAAGAGTGGGCTTGCTGGTCACATCCAGCAACATGCAGTTAGTACAACACCGACCCAGAAGACAAGCTTACAGTACATGGACGAGCTTTCAATTGCTCGAGCTCCTTCTTCGCTTTTCCATTGGACCATAGTCCCGTAAAAAATCGGTATGGCCTCTAAGTCTTTCACACCTAAACATAAAATTTGCTACAGCTGGGAAAATCTCAAACTCCTACACCCCAAACTCTTCAACCCTGAACTTTGGAACACACCGCCGATCCCACAAGCCCTATAGCAGCAGTCTGAGTCTTGATCTCCAGTAGGTTGAAGTTTTTTGTCAGATGAAAAAATGATACTCAACATAAACCCTAGACCCTGAACCCTACTAAACCCCAAACCTTAAACCCTAAAACCCTAAACCCTAAACCCTAGACCCTGAACCCCTAAACCTTAACCGCTTCTGCTCTCTTCCAGTGGCATCCTCTTGTGTAGCCCTTCCTGCAATCTCCTCTTGCAAAGTCCGTGCTATGAAGTCATTTCAATATCTGCAGCCTGTGTGTCAAAGACCCCTTTTTGTTCCTCGTGTCTCCCAAGATGATAGGTTCCCACAGACCCAACATGTTCAAACAACGATGGAGGGTCAGGAGGACTAAGCATGAGCTCCTATAAACCATATAAGAACCCGAGATATCCCCATCAATTCTTCACCTACTTGCTAAGTCCCCCTGTCCCTGAACCCTAGACCCTAAATCCTAGAAAATAGAATAGTTTCTCTGTTATTTTCTTTATGAATTTTGATTCTTAAGGTTCGAGTCGACATACCCCGAGCTCGCTATGATGATCAGAACTTCTTGCTGCTATTGGGTTTTAGATGTTTCCTGGAACCCTAGTGAAAATCGTGAGGGCTTCGGGTTTAGGAGAATCAATAACAAAATCTGGAATGGTGTTCAAGGAACTTCTAATTCAGGTCTCGTTTCTTGCCCACTACTCTACACCCTAAACCTTAAACCCTAAACCCCTAAACCCTCAACCCTCAACCCTAAGTATTCTGGGGCCCTCCCTTCGGGATCTTTGCAAGGATGCCTCGACGGTGACACTCACATAACACCCAAAATCATATGAGCTACCGTCAAGATTTCCTACATAATTTGATAGACCTGGGCTCTTTCTTAGGGACTTTGGTAGCTGCCCAAAATTAGGGTACCTTTTTGGGGGTCCCAATAAGAAGGGCTGTTGTATATTGGGGTCTATAGTGGGGTCCCTCATTTTGGGAAACTACCCTATCTTAGGGAACATGCTAAACTACAAGAGGGACCCCTATCTCCGCACTTCATGGTCCAGTATATGGCGAACTCATTTCGGGCCTTAAGTGCATAGGGTCTAGGGTGTGTATTATGTATATATATACATATATATATATATACCCGCATACTGTTGGTAATACCCGCACCCAGTACCAGCCTATTAAGGGCTGTATACAACCATGTTGTTGCTATTCTCCAACTTTTGCTCATCCAGCGGCAGTACCCGAGCCATACACCCTAACTTTAAGCCCCAGGCCTACAATGCAGAAGGATATTGTGTAAAATTTGTACGAACCTTCAAAGATAAGATCCCTCGACTTTGACGCCTAAGGACAGAAGTACAGGATACGATGCTATACCCTGCAGCAGTCCTTTCTGCTCATGGGCCATGCTGCCTGCTTTATCTTGCTGACCTCCTAATGTAGACCCCTAACTTTAAAAACCCTCCCCTTAATGGGGAGATCCTTATATTAAGCCCCGTAAAAGGAGAGGGTTTGTTAATCAGGGGTTTACAGTAGTGGGGTTTTTGGACTTACAAATTCCTTGCACCCTGCTTGAGACTGCGAAAGATTTGGGCTAGGGGCGTTCGGGACATCCCCACAAGCAAAAAAAGCACCTGGAGTACGAGCCGTATGTGAGCTATAGTCTAAACTCCTAGTATCCCCCTTAATAACCCCTATAGTACTTCCCTGTATAATCCCCTATATAATCCCCCTTTAAGGAGTTTAGAACATGGCTCATGTGGGGTAAAGAGGCTTTTGCAACGCTTCAACCCTCAACATAGCTACCTCTGCACGATTCTGCCGTATAAAACCCAAAAACTTGGGTTTAGGGTTTTTTACGGCTGCCATGCGCATCCCAGTTGCTTTACATGACGT
>CAJNIZ010009935.1:38130-49816 GCA_905231905.1 Symbiodinium pilosum
TTCAGAATTGGCAATGCTATTTCCATGTTTAGTTCAAGCCAGTATCTTTGGGGATGTCCTCTCCGAAGTCCCTTCGTATATTTTACCCTGTCTTTACACCCCGGGGAAAACACTACGTGGTGTATAGGGTCCGTTGGCGGTTTGGTCAGACATTCCGCTAGTTGTTTCAGCTGGTTAGAGGTCAGGGTCTGGGACGGGATGGTAGGTCTGCCTGCCAATTTCCAAACACGGGCGTTGGTAACATGAGAATAGTAAGAGGCCTTTATACCCATGCAACGTCGTAGGTGTTGATAATACCAGGCATCAATTGTCTTGAGGTGTCTAACTTCTAACGTCAGCGTGTCCAAACCGTAGGTAAGGGACGGGACTACGGATGAGTGAAATATAAGTACCTTTGTCTTCCAGTTAAGTTTACTTCTCCATGGGGTTGTAGCTTCATATAGGAAGAATGAGCCAGGGCTTTTCTTGCGTCTATAGCCGTCTTTGTGGGTTTGGTCCAAGAGACTTGAGAGCCTAAATATTTTGCCTTATCCGTTTCCGATACTCTAGTGCCGTCAACGAAGTAAATTGGCGGTGTAGCCTCAGATCCCTCTAGCAATTCTGTCTTGTCAAGGTTTAACACCATCCCGTAAAGCGACGCTTCTACCTGTACGGTTCTTAAAAATTCCTCAAGTTGGGGCGGTGTAACTGATAGTAGGAGCGTGTCGTCCGCGTACTCTAGGTCATAGACTGGCTTGCCTACTGACCATGTGTTCGTGGGGACCCCCATGGCTAATAAACGGGTTTAGGGTTTAAGGTTTAGGATTTAGGGTTTAGGGGCTATGTCCCAAATAACTCTCCGATGTCTAGCAACCGTGGCTGTAAGTAGCTTGCAACTGTAACTGCAAGCAAGTTACAAGTCAGATGCCCGTAGAAAAACCCTATGCAGTCCTCCTTGGAAGTTCGAATAAATTAGACGCTTCTTGTTTTTCGAGTCCCCAGTTTCCACTTTGTGCTCCATTTGAAAAACCCAAAACTCTAGCTCCAAACCCTGAACCTCAACGCGTAAACCCCAAGCGCTAAACCCTAACCCCTGAACCCTTGACCCTGGATCCTAACTTTAACGCCTAAACCCTAAACCCTAAAGCCTTAACCCGAAACTCTAAACCCTAAACCCTAAAACCCTAAACCCTAAACCCTAATCAAAGACGCGTCAGGCCTTGCAACGCGGCCTGCAACGCGGCTGGGGTGCCAAAGTGGTTGGCCACGGCTGTCCCAACCCATGTGCTCACGCCCTTCAGGGCCTGCTGGGTCAAGGGTTCAGGGTTCAGGGATGTAGGGTTTAGGGTTTAGGGTTTAGGGATGTAGGGTTTAGGTTGGGTCATTTCCCCTCCCAGTAACTGTCCTTAAAGGGAGGGGCCTTGTTAAGGGGCTATTATCATTCCTGTTACCCCTTGTGGTAACAGTTACTGTAAGGGGGAATAACCCAAGGTTTAGGGATGTACGGGGTTAAGAGATCACAGAAAATTGATAGTCCTTTGCTTCAATAGAAGAACTTCCCCAAAAAGAGGCTCAACAATGACCAGGTGGCCGCTTTGGGATTTCCCTAAACCCCTCAACCCGAAACCCCTAAACCCCTAAAGATCTAAACCCTCAACCCCTAAATGCCTAAACCCCCAAACCCCTAAATCCCTAAACCCCAAAACCCTAAACCCTCAACCCTAAAGCCCTGAAGCATAAACCCTAAAAGGACTGCAGGGCTTCGGCTTTGGGGTTTCCAGCGCTTAGGCGAGAAGGGCTTAGGATGGCCTGGGGACTTTTCTTTCGTTTTAGGGTTTAGGGTGTAGGGTTTCGGGCTTAGGGCTTAGGGTTTAGGGAGCTCTCAAAAAAAAAGGACTCTTTGGGACTCTACGTGAATGTTGGCTGCAAAGGGAGTATGGGTGCGCTTTCAACTCCCATGTATATAGGGTGTAGGATTTGGAGTTGGAAGGGATCTGGTGTGAAGGCTTTGTGGAAAGGATTTTTGGCTATGGGGTTCGAGTTTGATGTTTGATGTCTCACGTTCAGCAGAGAATTAAAAAAAATCAAGTTCAGGGACATGTAATCATGTATTCCAAAACCCCTAAACCCTATACCATAAACCCTAAACCCTAAACTCTACACCTTTGACCCTAAAACCCTAAACCCTAAACCCTATCCGGCTTTGGGCCTCAGGTGGTGTACCCTAAAGCCTACTTAGACTTAGAGATCCAGGAAAAGTTGTAACTCAATCAGTCATAACGGTTTAAGGTTTGGGGCTTGGGGTCTTAAAGTTAAAGATGCAGAAATGCACAATGTACCTTCACCTTAGGTGACTTAGGAAACTTGTACCATTGTATCTAATTCATACTTATCCTGAACCCTAAACCCTAAACCTCCAAGTAAAACCTAAGCCCCAAGGGGCCTGGGATCCCATTGTTTAGGGTTTGCGGTTTCTGCATTTCATTCTCGATCCGGATCGCCGCATCGTCCTTCTCGCGGTGGCTCTGAGCGGAAGGATTCTGAGTCGCCAGCTTCGGGTCATTCGCCGGTGCAGTATCAGCTTGGTCATCCTGGAAGCCCAACATGGTGCGAAGCAAAAGGCTACGTAGCTGGGAAGGCTGTCGGGATCCAAGTTCATCCAACAAGCGCCGCTCTACTGCAGCTGCTCCCACAGACGCTGTCTGGAAAGCTACCACCGCCTGGACATAGGCGGATGCTGCATCCTGCGCTGCCTGTACTGTGCTGGGCTGCGCAGCTGTAGGGGTGGTCACAGAGTGTGACGCGCTCGCGCTCGTTGACAAAGCCGCCAACGTGGTGTTAGTTTTTTTTGGAGTTTCTGGATTAAGGTTTAGGGCTTCAGGCTTAGGGCTCAGGGTTCACGATCCTTTCGTGATGAAATCTGGACCCTCTGTTGTGTCCGTCACGATCCCCATGTAATCCTCTATGGTGATTTCCCTAAATTACTGTTCCCAAAATGGGGGAAATTTATAGGGCCCCGTATTATAACGGGAACCCCAATATAGGACCCCGTATTCTAGGGAATTTAGACCAATACCCATATATCTTAGGTCTTTCCCCCTTTCAGCAACTGCTACCACAGTAGGTACTAGCCCCTGAGTCAGACCTCTGTAAGAACAGATGTATATGTATGTAAAAGCTGTAATCTAAACTCCTAGTATCCCCTTCATACGCCCTATAATAATCCCTTATACAACCCCTTTCAGGAGTTCTGACTATAGCTCACATAACCTACATCCCCTTGCTGTCCAGAAATCCTTTGTAAGACTCAGATCTACAGGCTACAGGCTCAGCCCCCAACTCCCTGGCGCCTAGAGGGGTTGAAGCTTAACTACAGTGGTTTAGGATTTAGGGTGTAGGGTTTAGAGTTTAGGGTTTAGGGTGTATGGATTCAGGATTTAGGGTAGATTGACTGGGGGAATGCAAAAGAAAAGGGTAGCTACTAAACCCTAGACCCTGAAACCCTAAACACTGAATAGGGTTCAGGGTTTATGGTGGTTAGTAGGGAATGGCTTCTAAGGACTGCTGTTTGGGATTCTGCAAAAACTAGTACAGGGAATCCTTGACTCTTTCCCTACCAACCACCGTAACCGTCGAACCCCAAACCTTGACCTGAAACCTTTTTTGTAGCTTCGATTTTCTTGTCCATTCCTCCGGAAGTCAACCCAGCAGCTTGTACCCGAAACCTTAGGCTTCGCCGAGAGCCAATATCTTCGAATTAAAGAACAACCATAGATGATACCAGCATCTCTCACAAGGTTGAAAGAATATCTATGAACCCTTAACCCTGAACCCTACACCGTAAACTTATCGGGCTCACTGGGTTGGAGATCTTCCATTTGCTTCACCAGAGGAGGCTTTCTTGTCCTTTGTGTCCTTCCTGAACCTTTAGCCGTATATCCTACACAACAAGGCTCAAACCTTCAACTTGAAATCGTAAAGCCCAAAAACTCCAAATCTTAAAACTTTAACCCCTAAATTCCAAAACTTTCAACCCAAAACCCTCAAGTCACAAACCTTAAACCCCAAACTTTACACTCTAAAACCGAGCCCCCAAAACCCAAAACCCCAAAACCCAACCGCTAAATTCTGGACGCTAAGCGTGAGTCCCCCAAACCCCAAGCCTTAAACCCTAACGGTAAACCCTCAAAACCCGAAACCTCCAAACCCAAAGTCAGCAGAGGCCTGCAGAGTGTTTAGGAAGTTCTCCTGCTGCAGCGCTTCCTGCGCAAACTCACCAGGAAATATCAGGGGTTCCCTAAACCCGAAACCCTAAACCCTAAACCCTTACGGTTTCGGGTTTCGGGATCACATGGAATATGACACGGAAACTGGTGTTATGTAGTTGTTTATATGCTTTTTCATTGGATTTCAAATATTGGGGGGGAGGCCTTTATGGGAGTCCCTATGATAAGGACTATAGTATATTCGGGTCTACACTGAGGTCCTCCTGTTTTACATAGTTTTCGGGACTTCGGGCTTAGAATTTGGATTTTATGATCAAAGCTTCGGGCCAACTGCTTAGGGTGTACGGCTTAGCTCCTTACAACCTGCCGTGTGCTCTGAAGGAAAAAACTATAGTTCCGTGCAATTAGCCTTTATGTCCCTTAACATTGAAGGTTTAGGGCTAGGGTGTAGAGTTTAGGCTTCAAGGACATTTGTGCCCATCGTCCATCCCCCTTATTCCCTACTATGTGCCAGCAAGCAGGCTGAACTCCTTAAAAAGATGGACACTAAAAGTGAGCTTATAAAATCCAACTCCAGTTTGTCCGTCATGCTGAAGGAAACCCCATGAACGTATTTTTGCCCTCCTTTGTCCACAAGTTCCCTTGAGGCCGCCGAGTTTGACAAACCCTTGAACCCTAAAACCCGAAACCAAAACCCCTCTCCGCTTGAACACTTAACCTTTGAAACCCTTCTACTAAAGCCCTAAAACCTTACCCTGAACCGCTGAACCTTTGACAACCCCTAAACCAAAAAAAACTTGAACCCTAAGCCCTAAACCCTTAAACCCTAAACCCTTGAACCCTGGAACCCTAAACCCTGGAACCCTTAAACCCTTGAACCCTAAACCCTAAACCCTAGCCTGAAGCAGTCCTCGCCCAGCAATGCCTCGACGAGAAGAGTCGCTGTGGGCCGTCTCGTCACGCCTCACATTGCTGATTACAGGAAGATGCGGCTTCGGGTTTAGGGTTTAGGGGTTTAGGGTTTAGGGTTTGGGGTTCGGTTCAAAGGTTCAAGAATTCAAGGTTTTGGCTTTGAACCCCAAACAGGAAACCACAAGAATATAGTAAGAGCACAATAGCAATACATACAAGGAATCTGGCAGATGTATTCCTAGAACTAAACCCTAAACCCTAAACGGTTCCCTGTTTGAGGGTCCCATTTTTCACCCTGTAATCAAGACTTGGCAGGCTAGGGAACGGAAAAGAAAATGGTAACTATCGTATGAGCTAGTCGAAACTCTTTAAAAAGGGGTTTAGGGTTTAGGGGATTACATAAGGGTTGTTAAGGGAGATACTGGCAGTTTAGACCCTGGCTGATATGGGTTTAGGGTGCAGGGTCAGGGGGACTTAGTCCTTATACGTCTAAGCCCTGTCAACCATGTAACAAGCCCAGTTATCCCCTTTAGTAACCTCCCTCTGACCCTCCAAGTACAAGGTGAGCTTCGGATTAAGCTTCAAGGTCTTAGGGTTTAGAGTTTAGAAATTACGGTTTAGGGTTGGGTGATTAGGGTTTAAGAGTTGTCTTGGCGGGGGTTGGGATTTAAGACTGAGGGGTTAAAGGTTTGGAGCGAAGGGTGATTTAGAGTTTAAGCTTTGGCGTCAGGGTTTAGAGAGGCGTAGGTATCAAATGTACCCTTGGGTCGTTTTAAAGGAGTGTCAGGGATGTATTAGAGTTTCGCAAACCCTACACCCTAAACCCCCAAGCCCTAAACTCTAAACAATGGTACACGCATGAAGATCTCCCCCGAACTTACATGTGGTCAAATTGCCCATCAAGAACTATGCAGGATCAAGGGTTTCAGGCTTGTACCCCTAAGGTTGTACCCCGGGGTTTTGGGATCCTTTTAACGGATTGTAGGGGACTACATTGGCCCGTATAAGGGCTTCATTTTTAGGGCTATATTGCGTAAACCTTTTATGGGTACGACCTTGGGGGTACAACCCAGGAACGCTTGACAGGGGAGCTGCATGAGGAATATCAAAGCTAAGCTCAAAAGGGATTGAAATCCTAAACCCTAAACACTAAATGCTAAACCTTCGATAAAGTGGTGATTCTGCTCAGGACTGCACGGCCTCTAGAGCTGAAAACTTAGGGTTTAGGTCATGATCTGCGGTTTACGTTTCATCCGTCTGCCACACATGTCTACTCGCTACATCGTGCCTATATCCCCCATGCCCAAGAGAAATATGTTGCGAGTATGCCAATTAGTGTATTCACCCCTGAAAACCCTCGACTTCAGGCGAGTGACCATTGTTCATCAACCACTGCCTTATCTGAGGTTGAGAATAAGCTTCATGGGTTGAGGGTGGAGACTTCAGAAGGCTGATATGAGGAATACAGAGCTGTGGTCGGGATTCAGGGGTTATGTAGGGATATTATGGGGAGATACAGGGAGATAGGGTTGTAGGGTTTTAGGGTTTAGGGATTAGGGTTTGAAGGTTTCGCTGTGTGTAGGGATATTATAGGGAGATACAGGGAAATAGGGTTATATGGTTTTAGGGTTTAGGGATTAGGGTTTGAAGGTTTCGCTGTGTTTCAGTTGCTTCGCGATGCACCATGCGGCCTTTCTGGTGCCAAGAAGCCAAAGAAAAGAACACAAGGATCTTCTGCATGTCTGCAACGCATGGTAGTTTCCTTAAACAGGGAGGCCCCAATAAAGTCACCAATATACTACAAGACTTATAGTGAGCACCCCCAAAAATAAACACCCCTAATTTTGGGAAACCCTTCACCTTGACCCTAAACCCTATATATCCCTAAAGAACCCCACGAGCCCCTTGAAAAGGACTCCTACTTTTGGGATCTTTCGGGAAACCGCAAAACCGCCAAGGGCTTCAGCGATTTCGGGTTACCTTCTTTCAAGAAAGCCATGGCCACAAGCAATTCCGAAATTCCTTCATACCAGTACTAGGGTTCAGGGTTTCGGTTTTGAGCTTTGAGGTTTAGGGTATAAACCCCCCCCACCCCTAGCATTGAATATTACTCCGTAATAAACCCAATAAACTGGGGGGCAGATTTATGTCAGGAAGTAATTCAAGTCGATGGCTGAACCAGTGGGGACAAAGCAATCTGGGCACTTCCTGTACTATTTCTCGTACCATTTCTATTATTATTACTATCACTATCACTATTACTATTTACCACAACTATTACCTCTATTGCCAGGCTGCGCCCTGCCATTCCACCCACAAGTATGCCTGATACCACAAGCCCTAAACACACTCAACGTTCAAAAAGTTGTATAGTAGGTTTCAACCTTACACAAGCAGCAGCTCTTGCAAGACAACTTGCAAACTATGTGGGTCTTCGCTGCGTATTGTTGTGTTTTGCGCTGGGACTCGACTCTTTTCCATTTACACTTAAAAACGAGCTATTCAGGAGCCTACCGAAACCTGTCAAATTCGAACATAGAATGATGTACATGATACTACGTGCATACGTGGATCAGAAACGAATTGCAATTGCAGGTTCTCATCTTCACGCCAGCCAAAACTCCAATCCTTTTGTATACATGCAAAGATGTTGCGATTCCTACAGGCAGAAATACAACTAGAATCTTGAAAAATCACAACAGGCTCAACCATAGATTCTAAAAACCCAGACAGCCGTCCATAAACCCTAGAAGCCCCAACCCCCAAAACATAAGCCCTAAACCCTAAACCAGACACTAGGGAAAACCCTAAACCCTTAGACCCTAAACCCTTAAACACTCAACCCGTAGACCCTAAACCCTTGAACCCTAAACCCTTGAACCCTAAACCCTTGGACCCTACACCCTTAAACCCTACTCCCTTAAACTCTAAACCCGTAAACCCTAAACCCTTAAACCCTAAACCCTTGAAATCCTGGCTTTACTGGGCTCAGACCCAGGTACACCGGATCTTCCTCCGCAGTCATGGCCTGCAATTGGGCTTTGGAAGTTTGGGGCTTAGGGTCTAGGAGTTGAAGGGTGTTGGGTTCAAGGGCTGAGTGCTTAAGCGTTTAGGGTTTAAGGGTCTAGGGTTTTAGCGTTTAGGGTGTAGGGCTCGAAAAAGAACATGGACAATGAATAGCTATACAGGATTGGCAGGGTCTCGAATGAAGGGGCCTAACTAATTGAACAAGTACACAGATTACGACGGGATATTATTGGTAACTATTCAGACTTCTACGTCAGCACTTCTGGATTAGGATTTGAATTCCGACAATGCTAAACTCTGACGGAACTTGGGATTCCAGAGTTTAAGTTTTCAGGCGGCTTGGTCAGATAAGAATCAATGCCTACACAGGGCTCGTTGAGGGTCTAAATTTAAGAGGTGTAGGTCCTTACTGTGAGCCCAAGACCCTGCCTGTTACTTATGAACCTTCTAAGGTATAGCACAATATACTATGGTAGTTCCCATCTTATTTTCCATTATCCATAAGAAATATATGGGGATAATGGAAAATGGAAACTACTTATAGACCTACACTTGATACACCATAGTATTATTATAGCAAAGTTCCAAACTGCGAGAGTGGTCGCAGGTAATCGGCCGACGTGCCCTTTCAATGATGACAAGGACCGCAGACTGCAAAATAAAGCTGGTGCTAACAGCATGCAATGCTAAGAGTGGTGGTCACCAGATCACGATACTGAAGAGCAGAGAAAAAAGAAATTACACAAATAGATACAAATAGCAGTGGCCATCAGGATAGCAATTCCTGAAAGTCCTGCTTCTAAGGCTGTGTGAGGCAGGCGGACTCTGAAGTAGGAGCCTAAATCAGAAGAATGTAGAATAAGGTGTTCGGGTACGGTGTACAATAACCAAATACAAGATGAGGACTACAAAGGGATGACATGGGTATGTAAATCTATCAGGCTTCTACGATCTTCCTTTTGGCCCATGTTAGGGCTTGACCTACTGCTTGCAGCATGCAACAAACACCCGCTGTACTCCCGCGTCCTGAAGACATCGTGCCATGCTTTGCAGAAGTCCTTCTGGCATCATATCGCCATGACGCTGGTGAAAAGGCTATTTTGCTCCTGCCCTGTTGTCTCTGAGGGTCATATGCTAAAATTCTCAGAATTTGTGGTCCTTGCTTGCATCCGAAAAATGACCATAAGATTTCGAGTATGGGGACCCTACTTGCAAGAAATACCAACAAACAAACGTAATGGACATGGGATTTTATTGGAGAATCTACAATGTTACAAGAACCCAAAGGAAGCCTCTTATTAATGAGGGGAACTTACTTATCCCAACCCCTATAGGAAGGACGCTAGAATTATCACATGACTATAGCAGGGTCCCGATCTTGACAACACCTTAAACCCAACCAACTGTCAACTGAATTCCCTGAAGCCAACATGGCCCACATCCTAATTAATCCCTAACCCTAAACCCTACACTCTAAACCCTAGTCCCTACGGGCTTAGGGCTCAGAGTTCTGAACCCTTATACCCCAAGCCCGCGAGTGTCAACCCCAGTCCAAACCCTAAACCAGGTATCATCCCTACACTCTATTTAGGGTGTAGGGTTTAGGGCGTAGGGTTTAAAATATTTTTATATATATATGTATATATATATACACATAAATATATGTTAATATGGCGGTCCAAAAAACAGAGGGCCCTATTCTAGATATTCAGCAGATAATATCCGATGCAGCGGAAACCCTCAAAATAGGGTTTAGGGTTCCCTTTCAAAGGGCTCAAAAAAGGTGGCATGAAGGAAGGTGGGGTAAAGGAAATGAGCCCCAATATAATAGAATCTACAATAGGGATCCTCTAGCCCACCCAGCTTTATCCCACCTTTTGAGCCCCCTGATTTTAAGGAACGAACTAAACGCCTAAACCCTAAACCCTGAACCCGGTGACTGACCTGCAGAAAGCTGTGCATGGTCTTATGCTTGCCCGCGATGGATCGCGCGGACTCCTTCCAACTCTCAGGTTTTGGGGGCTGTATATACATATATACATATTTACATATATACATATATATATATATGTATATTTGTATATTTGTAAGGGTGTATACATATATATATATATATACATGGTCATGTGTTTGCTTAGGGTTTAGGGCTGAAAAGTTTAGGGTTTAAGGGCTTTGGGTTTTGGGTTTCGGGATTGTTTCGGACTTAGTGATCTAGTGGTTCAAGGCTTTGGACTTCAAATTCTGGAACTTATCTGCATGAGGGATGGGGAGCACTAAGCCCACTGCTGCCAGTCAATCACAGTTCTTGGCTTAGGACAATGATTCGTGGTTTGCACCCCTGAAAACCCTAAACCCTAACACCCTCAAACTAATCTTTAAATTGTTTCCACCCAACATCCCAAAAGAGGGGCCTAAAAAAACTGCTGCAACTTTTCTATGGACCCCTGTTGGTTTAGCGGGGTTGGGGGTTTAGGGAGTAGGGTTTAGGGTTTAAGGTATGGCTCACAATCTTGGACAAGGGAAACGAACTTTTTGCAAGTGGTAACCCCAACCCGTATTCCAAGGACCCTATAAGAGTCACATGATTGTCTTAGAGTCCTTCTCTGGGGGGGTGGGGCAAGCGGGCTCCCTTTAGTACAAACACACTACTATCCTAATTTGGACGCCGGGCGGAGGGCATTTGTTTCTCCTGCGCGTGGCTTATTGTTGTTTTTCCTAAGCATGGCTCACCTTGGTCTGGAGGAGCACACTCATCCTTTTGATTGTTGGCACTTTTGAAATGCAAGGACGATATGAGAGCCCCAAAACGACGACAACTACGGGGATGTCGATCCAGACCCGGATGATCCTGCGATTGTCGACATTTTTGACACGCGAAGCTGAGGGGCCAAAGACACTGACAGTTCCGGTATTTGTTGGCACTTGTGAGTCAAGATCGAAAAACACGACGAACACAAGGATGGTGACCTCGACCCTGGCATTTCTAAACACCATGAAGATATGAGGGAACCATTCCACAAACTGCAAATGGCAAAAACCTCTAGCTCTTGGAATTCCACGCATACTGCAAGATGAAGCATGGGCAAATCCTGCTTACGTCACGGCCTTTGACAGCAATCCGCTGGGTTTGAGCATCTAATTCCTCTATGCCGCTTGCAACCGCAATTTCTTGAGCATTCGCGCACTATGCGTTCCGGCATTGGCAGCGCTTTCATGCTGGAGTGCAATAGGACTTGTTCTCAAGATCCACACGTTGCTCCTGAGTTTTTGCTTAGTAGCAAATGAGCTATAGTCTAAACTCCTAGTATCCCCCTTAATACCCCTCATAATAGTCCCCTGTATAATCCCCTAAATAACCTCCTTTTAAGGAGTTTAGACCCTAAACCCTAAACCCTAAACCCTATATAATCCCCTATATAAGCCCCCTTAAGGAGTTTAGACTGCAGCTCAAATAGTCATGTGCTTTGTTACCTAAATGCCGCCTGGAAGCCATCCTGGAAAATAGCGTCAAAGATGAAACTTGTATATAGTCCCCCTTAAGT
>CAJNIZ010009935.1:49916-66759 GCA_905231905.1 Symbiodinium pilosum
TAGTCCCCCTTAAGTAGATAGGGATTATAGGGTATATATTGTGGTTATATTGGGATAATGGAAAAGAAAATGGAAACTACCCAGAAAGTCCAAAATCCCTCTTTTAGGCATTTTTTAAGGGATCCTTCTTATGATTTCCGGTATATTCCCTAATGAAGGGATATTGGACTTTCTGGGTACTATTTATATACCAAGTCTGATGTTTTTCTTTTCTCTAACTGCCTGCCCTTTTTGAGCAAAGTAGGGGCTGGGCAAAGGATCAAAACCAACAAATAGGGTTTAGGGTTTAGGGATAATGTACAACAACACTGAGACTAGTGATTGCGGGGAGCCCCCTGAAATATGATGAGCACCTATGGGAACCATGGAAATGATGAGGCATCCTGACGAAACTGAAGAAAATGCTGAAATCTGATGAAACACGAGGGAAAAGAATGAAGAATGAAAACTGATGAAAATGTTCATCCATCATGAAAATGACATCTCGCGAACATGTTTGAATGTGGTGCAAATGAGACGTGATGAAAAAAAAGGTGAGAGATGACAAGGGATGAGGAAGATGATCAAAAATGGAAAATCTGAAAGTGATGAAATATGTCGAATATTGTGGAACATGGTAAAACAATCAACCCGAAAACATAAGATGAAAAATCTTGGGACAAAAAAAAAAGGATGAACTTTCGTTAGTTTAACACCAGCACAATCGATGACCTGTATGAAAAAGATGAAACAGCATTAGGGTATGATCAAGATGATGGGAAGTGATAGCAGCTTGATAAAAAAAAACTGGCAAGGTTGCGAAAGATTATCCAAGCTAGTGGATATATGGAAAAAATGGAACATGTAGAAACCTGATGACGCATGACGGCAAAAAGTGAAAACAGGATGAAAATGACAAATATGATGAAAATCGCTATAAAATAATTACTTTATGATGAAAATGATGACACGTGATGAAAAGTATGAAACTGACTGAAACCAACAAAGGTATGATGACAAAAAAGAAGACATTTGATGAAGACTCATGAAAACGAGGGGAATGATGAAACATACCGAAAATGATAACCATGATGAAAACGATAGGTATGGTCAAAGTGACGTTAAAATTGAAAAACGCAGAAATGATGAAACGTGATGACATGTGATGAAACATGCTGAAATGATGGAAGTTGATGAAAATGGTGACCTTCCTTTCTTCCTTCCTTCCTTCCTTCCTTCCGTGGGCGTTCCACGAAAATTTGTAGACGCTCCACGCGAGAGCAGGCTTTGACCATGGAATTCAGCGATGCTCCACGCGAGAGCTCAATCTCTCAAGACGTCACAAAAATAAGAGCAGAATCAACAGGCATGAACACTCCATAGAGAGCTGCATTGCCCCGACATAATGTTTTCGATCTGCATTTTTGTGGATCCTTATCTATCTGTTCTGGGCCCGATTAAATGGAGATTGCTGGGTGCGCGCAACCCCGCTTGCAAGACGTTCAGGGAGAATCTGGAGATTCACGTTGTGTTCTTGTTAGTCATACGCTTTGATAGGTATAAACCTCAGCTATACATGGGGTAAACACTACGCCTAGTGAGCCTACAGGTACGGAATACTTCCCCTAAACCCACATATATACAGTGCCAACTATGAAAGATGATTTATGCGAACAGTCCGTACAGCCCTCCATCATATTTAAGGAGGACCTGTAGAAGCCATAAGTCTTACAGTTTCTTGTCTGAAGCCGCAGTTTAGGGTTTAGGGTCTAGGGTTTAGGGTTTAAAGCTCGGGTTTTGGGGCGAAGCCCCAATGCCAAACCCATAACCTCAAAGCTTAAATCCTACCTTGCATTCTCTAAACGGGGTCTCCATCAATGGCAGGCCCCAAATATGGACCTGAGTACACTGCAGTCCTTTTTGTAGAAACTCCTAAAAAGGCGCCCCTAATTTTGGGGCCCCAAATCTCACACATCCCTAAACCCTAAACCCTAAACCTTGGAAGCCTGAGTCCTACATTCTCATCCTTCTCGTGTCCCTCAACTCTCCATGATAAGCCTTATATGTCTTCTACCCCGCCATCAATCCCTACTGTGGTATACGGTACTACCCACTCCCATACTACGCCACCACACCAAATTAAGCCCAAATAAGGTTGAAATGAAGGCTATTTGGTGTGTAGAGTTTTGGGTTTAGGGCTGAGGGTTTAGGGTTTAGGGCTTAGGGTTTAGGCTTTAGGGCTTAGGGTTTAGGCTTTAGGCTGTAGGTTTTAGGCTTTAGGGCTTAGGGGTCTGGGGTTGAGGCAGCAGGGGCGGAGCTAGTGAATTAGCCCATAACCCTGAATCCGAGAACCTAAAACCTTGCGCCCCGTCGCCTCTGAAACGCCTCGAACGCAGCGGAGCTGGCTGACAAGAGCATCCTGGTTACCAGTACAAATGCGTGGAGCCGAACATCCCTTCATGAAGGTAGACTTTTAGAATCATGTCACCAGGGACCCGCGTTTAGCTAACCCTAAACCTTAAACTCTAAACCCTAAAGCCTAAACCCCGCTGCCTTAAAAAGGAGGTTTCCAGCTGGCTGGGAATGGTAAAGCCCTCAAAGGGACGCAACTGAGGGAGAAGGGTTTGGGTTTAGGAGTTAAGGATTCAAGGTCGAAGTCCCCTACAGTTTAGGGTTTAGGGTTTAGTACAACCCAAAAACCATAAATTCCTCTGACCTCTTTTTGAAGACCCAAGGTAATTTCTGTTTTCCTTTTATTCCTAGCGTATATATCCAGAAATAGCCCCTCAATATCCCTTATTGGGGCAGTTTTCCTCCCTAAGCCCGAACTCTGAATCCTAAATACCCTAACCCTAAGCCCTAGATACCCTCGACCTAAACCCTAAAGCCTAAACCCTATATTCCTTAAACCCTAAATACCCTAAAGCCTAAGCCCTAAACCCGAAACCCTCAACCCTAAACCCTAAATACCCTAAAGCCTAAATACCCTAAAGCCTAAGCCCACCCTCAACCCCAAACCCTAAATACTCTAAAGCCTAAGCCCTATGGTCCCAAGAACTTGAGCTCCAAGCTGAGACTCAGCTGGTTGTCCGACCCTCGAACATGAGTTTAAGGTTTAGGGCTTGGGATTTAAGATTTAGGGTTTAGGGTTTAAGGTTCAGGGTTGAGGGTTTAGGGTTGAGGATTTAGGGTTTAGGGTTTCGAGTTGAGGGTTTAGGGTTTAGGGTGGGTTTTAAAGGGTTTCAAGTTTCGGAGAAGGGTTCGGGATTGGGGTCTAACGCTTTAGGGTCTAAGGCTTGGGGTTTAGGTAAGCTGCTCAAGATCTTGAATGTCTATTGTTCAGATAGCGGAGAATCTCAACAGATCTCAGAGTTTAGCTTGAGATTTGCAACTTGGGAGTGAGCATCCTCATATACGGTCCCAACTAAGCAAATACACCAAACAAGACGCCACATTTGCAGTTCTGCATTTAGATGGTCGCGCTCCAAACAGCGCTCCTTAGCTGACCCTCAAAAAAATGAGGTCCTCGAATCAAAGCCCTTGAAAGGGACCATGACCCTCAGAGTTGGTTTCCATTTGGGCCTACATTGTTCTATATGAGCTATAGTCTAAACTCCCAGTATCCGCCTTTATAACCAAGGGCCCATATACTGCTCCCCTATAGAATTCCCTAAACCCTAAACTTTAAGGAGTTTAGACTACAGCTCACATATTCAAAGCCCTCAACGGTCAATCTCTAAACCCTAAGCCACTTCCAAGGGATCCTCGACAGCCGATGCTGATTATTCAGGACCTGGTTCAGGAAACAGGGAAACCCCAAAAAATCCCGGACATGAATGTAGAAGCTCTATACGAAATACTCCTAAACCCTAAACCCCTAAACCCTAAACCCTAAACCTAAACCCTAAACCCTAAACCCCTATATCCCCAAAAAGTCTCACTTCTACAGCCCAAAGGACCTGAACACTTGACGGCCTTCGGCTCCTCTCCCCGGCGCGGTCGGAAAGGCTTCTCCTAGCAGGTTGGAATGTCAGGGTTTGAGGGTTGAAGGATTTTAGGGGTTTAAGGGTCTGAGGGTAATTGCAAAGTTCGGGGGTTTAGGGTTTGGCTGTTCAGAGTTTAGCGTTCAGGCCTGGGGGTGTAGTCTGTAGAGGGCCTTGACATCCAGCGTTTCTTAACGCTGCTGGTGAAGTTAAACACTGCCACGGCCTGAACAAGCTCGTTTTGCGGCAGTCTTTCTTTTCAACACCGGTTTGGGATCAGTTCGCATGAGGTCGTGATAATGTGCTTTTCTAAAATCTCTAGTCTAAACCCTAAACCCTTTGAAGGGCTTACGGGTTGGAGGGCTTAAGGGGCCAGGGTTCCCCGAAGAGTTGCAAGGTTCGCGGTTCATGGCTTGTTGCTATGGGTTGGAGGGTTAGAACTTTGGGGTTTTGAGCCTAGGGTCTTCGTTGATCCAGTATTAAGAGCCTTCAAGAATGGAAACGGGGTAGATGTTGAGTATATGTGGTTAGTTCAACAACTTCACTACAATGCTCCCACATACTGCGTATGGAACCCTGAACCCCCAAACCCTAAACCCTGAAACGCTCAACACTCAACCCTCAAGCCTGAAGCCTAAGCCTTTCCTGAGAATAAATTCGGGCCAATGCTTCTCAAACCCACACATGATGACTGAAAATGATTTTTTGTCTGTCTAACAAGGAGCCTTTGGGAGTTGTAGGAACCTTCTGTAACATAAATTCTCATGCTAACCAACGTAGGAATAGTGAACTACAACTATAAGCCCTTGCCGAGACATCAACGTCTAAGTGGCAGGGTTTCCTCCGGGATTGGGTTGCTGTTAAGGCACTTAAATTAAGTTACTATAGTAAGGAAACCCTTTTATCTACCATACACCCATATTCTGGCAACTTAACAAAAACCCCTACCCTAGACCCTATATACACACAAATTATGGCAACTTAGTTTATGTTCCTTAACAGCAACCCAGTACACCCAGCTCTGGACCACGACGAAAACTACTTGGGCATGCTGCCAGTACGTATTTAGTGTTTAGGGTTTAGGGTGTGTAAAAACCTCGACAAAGCGCTTGATAAGCAAAGAACTACCAGAAACCGCCATGCTGATAACTATGCTTCGTGTCAAGCTTGACCCTGCCAATGCCGACACCTTTCCAAGGCTTGATGTTGAAGAGGAAATTGCGCGCCCTGCAAACCTTCAAAGCACTATGCGGGAATGGCCTGAGCAACCGATTTAGTCCATTAGGAAGTCGCCACAAATACTCTGCATCCAGCCAATTGAGAGAAACATTTTTTGCATAAAGCCTAAACCCTGAACCCTAAACTGTGTGCCTTTAGGTCGCCCTTCAGCCTTGCCCTACCCCAGTCTTCTCCCTTAATATACGCGAATAAATAATTACCAATAGTTTTGAAGTCTACTTGAGGTACCATATACTAGGATCACACAAGGAATATTGAACCATAATATTGGTAATTACTTAAGCCCCCATATTACCCTCCTCCCTCCCTCTCCCCCTCTTGCCTCCCTCCCCCCCCACTTCCCGTCCCTGTCCCCACTCTTCCCTCTGTATTCCCTCCACTCTTCCCTCCACTCATGCACGGTGTCCTTGCGGCGGCTGTATTGCAGCGGGGTTGCTTGCACCAGCTTTGGGTACTCCTCTTCCAGGGAAATGCACTCATGTGTCCCCAGGATATACACCCTCACAAAATGGAGGCACGCAGCTTTTGAAGTCTAGCTGAAGTCACATACTTCGTACATATCCAGGAACAAACCCATAAGCACCATCTTACCACAGGCTCAGCACCAATGATGTAGAGTTCTGCTGGTTCTGATACATTGGAGTTACATTAGGGTTATATTGGGGTCAAATAGAGGCTATATTAGGGTTCTATTGCGGTTATATTAGGGTTATACAGGGGTTATATTAGGGTTTTATTAGGGTTTTGTTCTGGTTATATAGGGGTTATATTAGGCTTATACTAGAGCTTAATCCTCCGTGAGGACCGAGATGATCTCAGCCGTGCCGGCCATGTCGTAGGTACGCAGCACAGAAATCTGATCGCGAATACATAGCCTGGAAGCGAGCGCAGGTCGATTCTGAAGTCATGTGTAAGATTTAGGGCTTAGGAGGGAGTTAGGGTTTAGGGTTTAGGATTTAGAGTTTAGAAGTTAGGGCTTAGGGTTTTTGGATTTAGAGTTTAGGAGTTGGGGTTTAGGGCTTAGGATTTGTAATGTGTATATACGTATATGTATATATGTGTTGACTTTTCTGCGGGGCCTGCGTGTAGGGAAGCAGGTTTTTGCTACGGCCATTTCCAAAATTCTTATGACCGCAACCATGCATCCGACGACAACAACAGCCATTGTGCCATGTGAGGTCCAGGGCAAAATAAAGCCTAAATCCTGAACCCTAATCCCTAAACCCTGAACCTTGAACCCTAAGCCCTGAACCCTAAACCCTGACCTCCAAACCCTAAACCCTGACCTCTAAATCCTGAACCCTCAAACCTCAACCCAAGCCTCAGCATTGTTGCCACAGCCAACCGTCGCTTAGTCTTGTAGAGGCGTAGCGCCGCCTGTTCGTCCATGGCCTGACATTGGGGGGCAAATCCTATCGAAAGCTTGGACACAAGGGGGCTTAGGGTTTGGGGTCCTAAGGTTAAAGGTTTGGGGGCTTAGTTTGTAAGTTTAGGGGTCCCAATGCGTTCAGTCTCTCTGCATGAGACAAGCAATGTAAATTTCATTATCCACCTCACAAAACGTGTAGGAATAGGTGAGCTTGTTACACGGAGACTGCAAAAGCCCAGGAACCTAGGATGTCCTTGTCTGTTTCCATTGCAACACTATTCAAGAAAACTAGCGTTTGGATTCCTTATTGGGCTTATTTCCAACACTTACCCAGCTGTCCCTAAAATGAAGTTTACAAAGGCTGGCTGCATGACGTGCACAATAATGTCGATTGCCTCAAGCGAAAGTATACCTACCAAGACTGAACTGCACGACGCCTATATGGGTGGTTGTCAAAATTATGGTTCGTTTTTGGATCCCTATTATAATACGGCACCTAATATTTCGGTACCCAAAATAGGGGACCATAATATTGACAACCAGCCATATACCTTCATGGGATCCCATATGAAAGTTTCTCGAACAACCACTACATCATCTTAAGTGCAACCCCAAATATCTGCTTGTCATCCCTATATATCTCTAGGTTTCCCTCTGACCCCCTGCCATAACCCCCATACCAAGCCATGTAGAAGAAGAAAGTCGGACCAGCACCACCGAAGTCCTACGGCCCACCACACATGAGTTCCGAGTCACTTTGAGACCCTAAACCCTAACCCCAACTCTAACCCTAAACGCTAAAGGGTTGCGAGTTCAAGTTTTGGCTTGCCTCATACACTCCCAGTCGGCTGAAAATCCAGCAACGATCATTCCTACCTGGTCCTACCTGTGTAAGCCTTGAAAACTCTTTCCCCTGCCCTAGCAAATCACAAGACTTATCCCTAACCACAAAATTCATGTGAGAAACCCAAACCCCGGCCCAGTTCCAGTAGAATCCTCGCATGGATACTAAAGATCCTGTATGACTCCAAGCATCTTACACCTTGTGAATTATGGCACTTCCGGCCAGTAAGGTCATGCAGGGTTTCAGTATCAGCAATATCCTCCAAAAATGACTTGGGCCAAAGGACCACAAGATGAAAGCATTACCCTAAACCCCAAACCTTGAACCCTAAACCCTAAATGGTAGAATCCATCTCCTTCTCGATTATCCCAATATTTGTATATACATATCCCTTGAATGACCCGTATATATAACCCTATATGACAAAGTAGTTTAGGGTAAAGGTTGGGTACTGCCCCCCCTCAGTAACAGTTGGATAATAAATATAATATGGTCATACATAGCCACCCCTAATATAGACTCTTACTGGGTGGGGGCAGTACCCAACCCTAAACCCTAAACCCTAAACCCCAAATTATAACCCCAATATTAACCCTAAACCTATTGGGTGGGGGTAGTACCCAAGGTAGAGGATAAGAACAGTGAAGAAATCCATCCCACAGTCCCTGGAGACCTCGCTCTTCGGCCCCTTGGAAGGCTCACAAGGCTTTAGGGTTTAGGGTTTAGGGGTTTAGGGTTTAGGGTTTAGGGTTTAGGGTTTTAGGGTTTAGGGTCTAGGATTTAGGATTTAAGGTCTTAGGGTCTAGGGTTCAGTGTTCGGGGTTTAGGGCTTGGGGTCCTCCCTAAACACGCTTGGAAGCTGATTTGGTCAACCTTGTCAGAGGGCAGTAATTACTCTTTGTGGGGCCTCTCTGAACGTTCGAGACCCCTTCCAAGCTCTGGGTAGATAAAGGGTAAATGGTTTTGGCGAGCGCTTGAAGCAGGCAAATGCCTGTGCTGCAATGGTTTTGACTTTGAAAAAATCCTTTTGGAGCTGATCGTTTGGCCCTTAGTTTAACTAAGGATGAAAAAAAACATTCCCTGAACCACCGTAGACCCTAAACCCTGAAACCTCAACCCTAAGCCTCGACATTGAATAAAACCCTAAACCCTACACCCTATTCATGGGCGAGGAATCCTCTAGGCTAAATGAAGTTTTCTACCTTTCCCGAAACTAACATGGAATCCCAAGAACAACTTTTCGAAAGGGCATAATCTATCGGGTACCCCTTTCCAGGTTCCCTGAACCCCAAGCCCTGGACCCTGAACCGGTTTAGGAATTAGGGTTTGAGAGTTACCAAACCCTAAACCCAAAACCCACTCCAAACTTCAAACCAAGTGTTGGGTTTACAAATTCTGGATGCACAAGTCCACAGCTTAAGCAACTTAAGCCCGTGATCCCTTCATTTATGACCCCAACAAGGTTTAGGGCTTCGGGTCAACCATTTGCAAATCTTACACCACAAATGGTTGAAGGTTTGAGCTCATCCACAGCCGGAAGCACGCAAAACCTGAAACAGGCGAATCCTGATAGCTCTACAGGGTGTACGATTTAGAGTTTCAGGTTTGGGGCTTAAGAAGTGTAAAGACGGGGACCCAACACAGACCCGAGCTACTGCAACCTTTATTGTGGGGACCCCCATGACAGTATCCTAATTTTGGGAAACTCCAAAGTTAGGCCATGCTGATAAAATCTCCTTTCTGAAGCACGTGACGTCGGACTCAAACCCTAAAGTCCAAACCCTAAACCCCAAGCCTCAAAGCCCTAAACCCTAGACCCCAAGCCGTAAGCCCCGAACCCCGGGCTCTGAACTCTAAGCCACAAACCCTTAGCCGTGTCGTTGACCTAGTCAAATCCCGAACACTCCCCGATCCGCAACCCCTGTATGAAGCGGCTTCCATTTTCCCATTGTCGTTTTCATATGATTCTCCGTCTATGGGGTACTATACACTAATCGTATCCCTTTCATTTTCCATTTCTACGTGAAATATCCTTACATACCCCTCATTGGGCAACATAAATCCTAAACCCTAAATACCTGAAATCTCAAATACCCCAAACCTTAAATCCTAAATACCCTGGACCCTATACCTTAAACCCCAAATACCCTGAACCCTAAATACCCTAAATACCCTCAACCGTAAGTCCTACATATCCGATCCGCAAATAGCCAGGCCGCCCGGCTCAAACTCTCGAATCGGCCCTCCAGGACCACGACGGCGCGGAACCTGCGGGGAAGAGGGTTTAGGGTTTACGATTTGCCTTTAGGGTTTAGGGATTAGGGCTTAGACCCTAAGCCCTAAACCCAGCTTAGGGAAGAGGATTCAGGGCCTGAAACAGATTCAGGATTTCATGCATGGCGCCCTTCAGGCAGATGAGTATGCGAAAGGACATCTTTTTGTGAAGAACTGCGGCCTCATAATTAGGCTGCTTTGGGGTTGAGGTTTATGGGGTTTAGGGTTGAAGGTTTATCGGGGTTCAGGGTTTCGTGTTTAGGGTCTGAGGTCCTTGGCATCTGGGCTGAGGAATTTGTAATAAAAAGGGGCTGGCCCTGAGGCCGTTTAACCCGTGGAATTGCAAGGAGGGGTTGGATCCTTGGGGGGGACAAGCCCCCTAAACCCTGTTCTGTTTTTTGGGAGGTGCGATTCCAGCATCAGAGCTCCTGTGTACAGATACATGTCTGGGGGCCTGAGGGCTTTGCGGCTGTCATGCGAATTTCAGAGATTTGACATGTCGTGCAAAAAGGCCTTTTCAGCGTGTGGGCGCAGTCACCAGATACTTTTGGAACCCTGGGATTTAAATACTCCAAGCCGCTGTACTCAGCGTAGGCTCTAACTCTTAGCACGGGCAGGGCAATTTCGGTATTCATCTACAACCATTATCGTTGAGGGTGGCCTCGTCTCTGACCCTTGGTATACTTTACTCTGTCTTTAATACCCGGTGCAGTTTATACAAGCAACCTAGGCCCATAATACCGGTACTTATTTCGGCCCCTACCCAACACAATGGAACTGCAGCCCAGAAGAGCCTTTCGTAGTCAGTGTGGTAGAGCTTGTTGCCGAGCTGGTTGTGAAGCCTGAAACAAATTCCTATCCAGCGAGAATGCCATTCAAAAAATGCGCGTTGCCCTGTTTTATGCTAATTTTGGAAAGCTAACCACAAGGAAGCTAATCAAAACAAAACTGTACATTGCCTCAGAAGGACCTCAATAATCTCCTTCTCGACTCTACACATCCTGAAGGTCCCTCCCCAGACGCTAAACCCTAAACCCCGAATCCCGGGGAGGTCTCTGAGGGCTTAGGCGAGGTATATAGGGGTTTGTCCGAAAATCAGGAGCACCTTCAATGGGTTTATGGGATCTATCTATATATATATATATACAGGGTTTAGGGTTTCTCCAAATTAGGGGTACCTTATGGGGGCAGGCTTTCGGGTCAAGACAGTAGTATTCTGTGGTCCATAGTGGGGTTCCCTTATGTATGGAAACTACCATATGGGCATATTCTGAAACACCAATGCTATCTTTGCTGGTAAGTATAGGCGACTTTAAGATATGACTGGGTCGTTGGCTTTGGGTTTAGGTTTCGGTCTCAGATCTTGGGGCATAAGGTGTGCACAGCATGCTACAAGTTTCCGAGGCTCGCATCCGATTACCAGCGTGCACCCCTTCCTCAAATCGTATGGGATGGTGATCCTGCACCCTAAACCCTAAACCGTGGAATCCTGCTGCCTTTCGCGGGCCCTCTGGTCACAATGAAACGAGCTCAACCCGACAACGAACCGTTTGTAATCCCCACCACCTTCTGCTATATTCATGTTTCCAGTCTCCATATAGGGGTTTCCCGAAATTCAGGGTACCTTTTTGGGTGTCCCTATCACGACGACTATAGCATATTGGGGTCTGTGTTGGGGTCGCCCTATTTAAGGAAATTCCCATATAGAGAGGTTTCCAAAAAATTGGAGGGTCTGCTTTCGGCAATCCCTAAAAAAAGGGGGTATTATGTACTGGGGTCTATATTGGGCCCTCCTTATACGAGAAAAAATATCCTGCATGTGTTTAGGCAATCGTCGTAATCCGCCGCTAAACCCTAAATCATACACGCAGATGAGAAAGGAGATTCACCGTGACGGCTGCCTTGTGTCGTAGACAGACTGCACGAGGTCTGGGATAGCCTTTCTCTCGATGTAGATCCTTTTTTCACACACTTCTGGGGTGTAGGGCTTAGGGTTTAGGGTTTGACGCGGTTAAAAGCTTAGGGCTTAAAGTTTAGGGGTATGATCCAATTATACTGCAACTGCAATTATACCTTACGTATAACCCAATGGTAACCATTCAGGGACTAATGGGGCATATAACTGGCTGCAAGTACAGTTCTAGGCAAATTGTACTGACCCCAAACCTCCAAGTACTGGAAGTTAGCAGAAAATGGGGAATGGATCCCGAGAGTAGTCCCTGTATAATCCTTTACGCGAGCCCCTGAACCCTAAACCGTAAACCCTAAATCCCCTTCCTTCACTCCAGGAAGTCTGTCATGGCTGAGGGGCTTACTGTATGGTGTTGGTGTAGTACTACGGTTTAGGGTTTAGGGGTTTAGGGGTTTAGGGATTTAGGGATTTAGGGATTTAGGGTTTAGGGTTTCGGGTTTAGGCGTTTAGGGCTTAGGGATTTAGGGTTAAAGGCGTTCACGGGGAGCGTTGAGGGTTGGAAAGGGGAAATGGCTCTTAACTGCTCCATTCTTCAGGTTATTCCCCCTAACAGTAACAAACGCCACAATGGGTAATGGGAGTTATAATAGCCCCTTAAACAGCCCCCTTTAAGGACAGTGACTGTACTGGGAGGAACCTAGTGCGGTCTAGGGTTCAGGGTTTAGGTTTTAGGTTTGGGAGGCAAAGCTCCCAGGTCTTAGAGCTTTAGGGTCCCGAAGGCTTGTGCCACAGAATCCTCTAGCCTAAACTCTAAATCCTTGACCCTAAATACCCTAAACCCTAAACCCTCAAACCGAAATAAACTAAACCCTGAACCCTAAACCCTAAGAACCATGGAAACATCCTAGGAGAGGTTGCACTCGAGGTTGGGGGCGCAAAAGGGGGAGCCCCACTTTTGAAAAGACCCGCACCGCGGTCTTAGGGTTTGGGGTTGAGGGCTCATGGTTTAGGATTTTAGGGTTTGGGATTTAGTGTTTCAAGGTTTAGGGTTTTGGGGTTCAGGGTTTGGGGTTTGGTTTCGGCTTTAGGCTTGAGAGTGGTGGCACTGACTGCCCTCGCTCACACCCAGCACGGTCCGGAATAACTCCATGAGCCGTAACACAAAACTCAACCATATGGAAGCTGAAAGCAGACCATCGGAAGACTCGTGTCCTCTCGGGTTTGGGTTTGGGTTTAGGGTTAGGGTTTACGGAGGCTTTCCAGATATGACTCCAATAATGGAGAATCAAATAGAAAACAAAATGGACATTGCACAGGGGGTTTTAGAATAGTGTGGGAAGTGAGACTCCGCTGTTGGATTTTGGGTAATTCATGTGGACCCTTGATGCATTACTCCCCTCCCGTTAATTGGGATTTCGAATGCCTGGTGAAATCAGGTGCCAACGTTATAGGATGTTGTACTTGGATGAAGCGTAGGGCTTACGTTTGCGATTCCTACTGGGACACCAAGCTGCCTTCAGGGCTTAGAGGTCCCCCCTGAACCCCTAGACCCAAACTGCCCTTAGACAAGCATGGAATTCAACGAAGGTTTGTTTAAACCCTAAACCCTGAAGTAACGACCCTCATCCCTAAACCCTCAGCCCTCCTCCCTAAACCCTCCTCCCCAAACCCTGAACCCTAAAGCCCGGCTATTCTGAAATTCAAAGGGATCGAAAGGCTGGAGTTTATATGCATATGTTCCGTCCTGCCCCCACCCAATATCTGTTTATAACAAGGGTGTCAGAGTAGTGGCTATATATTGCTATTTTATAAATATTATCCGGCTGTTAATGAGTGGGGGCAATACCCCAATGAATATGTAACGGTAAAACGGCTAAGGGCAGGTGGTGTTACGGCATAAGAAATTCAACCTCAGAGTGATTTGGTGGTTCTGCAAAATAAGGGGTGCCCAATGTAGGCCCCCTTGTACTATGTTCTTATAACTGGGACCCCCAGATGGCACTTGATTTTAAGACATCCCCGTATTGGCGCTCGCACACGCGGAGTTTAACCTAACACTTCACCCAACCACGTATATCGACTGCTCAACTTCCCAACACTCCCTAAACCCTAAACCCCATACCCTAAACCCTAAGCCCTTTGTAGCCGAGGCTCTCGTACGGCCAGCTGCCCAGGACCACATCCTCAGCCATGCTCACACATGTCGGCAAAGTGATCTGTGGGCTTGGAGTTTAGAGCTAGTGGCTCAACTATTATAATGGGTCATACAGGGTATATATTGGGGTTATATATGGATAATGAAAAAATGGAAACTACTTTAATGGGGTTATATAGGGATTATATAGGAGTTTAGAGCTTGTAGCTTAACATGCGGGCTTTAGAGTTTAAAGCTCGGGGCTCAGAGTTAACAGTTCGGAGCTCATCGTTTATGGCCTAGGGCATGAGGCGTGGCATCTAATATGATGGCCATGCTAGTCTGGAAAACGGAGAACGTTGTGGGCCTGCCAGTGAAGCATCCACGCGAGAAGGACACTTGAGAATTTCTTGCTTCAAACGCTGGGAGATTACTGCAGTATCTAACCCTAAACCCCACCCTAAACCATGAACCCTAGACAATGTCTACCCTGCAATTCTGCCCTGAATCCAGGCATACACACGCCATGCAAAATGCTTCTCAAGAGCATTTTGAAAGTTGTTCTTCTGGGTTGGGGTTAACAAATTTGAGTTAAACTACTTTTTTTCAGGAAACCCCATTGTCTGCTATATACCCATATTATGGGAACCCGGTTTAAATCCTCTAAGAGCAACGCGGTCTTTGTTCTGCGTCTTCTGGCAAGATGCTGGAAATGTTCCAAGGCCAGTTTAGCATTTGAGGATTGAGGCATGTCATTGCTGTTACAAGGACACAAGCGCTACCAGGTGCTACATATCCGTGTTACGATCGCTTGGTTAAAGTTCCTTGACAGTAGCCCATGAAAGGAGCATTCCTTCCTACGGGATGGGTTGTTCCTCCAAGCACTGGTACAGTGGTGCCTGACGAAGAGAGAATCTACAAGACAATCACCACATAATGGTGGCTCTTCATGATCTCATCCCCCTATCCTCTCGTAAGACAATCCACATCCTTGAAATTGCGTACTCCCAACGAAAGGAAAAGACTTAGCCCGAGGGGGGGGGGTTTGGTTTATGATAGGAAGCAAAAATTAAGTGTGGAATTCCGGCTTACATCATCCCACTTCTCCGTTTAGCTATCTTCTCTGATTGGGTCATGCAACATGTGCGCTCGCAGGCTTGCTCTGTTAGATGCGACGGCTGATGCACCACAAAGAACCTTTTTAAGGAGGAGGAAAACTTATTGCAGTGCTCGAAACACATCTTGCAAAAATCGGTTTGGCAACAGCAGGTAGAGCATTTCAGAAAAGCGTGGCCTTCACTAGGCTTGTCAACAAGAACGCCGAAATACCATGGCTTTTGTTTCTGGCCTCCGCAAGAGGACACCCACTATGCACTCACCAATACTCCCTTCAGAACCGAAATCCCTCGACCCCCTTATCCTGAAGTCTCTCAGGCTCGCTCCATAAACCTAACCAAACGGGAATCAAGAGAGATCCGTTGCAGATGATTGTCCTCTTAAAGCGGGTACCCTATACCCTAAACCCTATGTGATTTCATCTTGGCTTGGGTGAGAGTAAGGCGTCTATGCTGGTCTCAACTTGGAGTCCCACGCCTGGGTACCAAATTGAAGCCTTACATAAGCACCCATACCAAAAACAAAACAGAAAAAAACATCCCGTTCTAGAGCCCCAAACCAACCCAGAACCCGTGTCGCACCCTGTGAATACCGAACGTAGAAACAAAAACGTGCAGTAAAATGATTGCACTGTATAGTTCCCCTTAAGTAGTTAGAATATGGCCTTGGGTATATTACAATAAGATCAGCACATACCCCATATTCTATCTACGTAAGGGGGACCTTAAGGGTGACTATAACCCGCAAGCCCAGGTTAAGGATTTAGGGTTTGAACCCTATTCTAGATGCCTCAGTCCCCCTCATCAACCCTAGCCTTATAAAGCCCTATATGAAGGCGAGCTCTTTCCCATGCAACTTAGGCTTTGGGGTTCAGAGTTTAGGGTACGTGACTGATTCTCCAATATTTGCAATGCTCAAGAAAAAACTGAAAACCTGAAGCACCAACCCTCAAAACAAACCTAAAACCCTGCACCACGTAAATCTGTGGAACTTCTTCATCCGTGTTTGTATAACCCCCATTCTAGGCATCCCACACCCAAAACCCTACATCCGGAAACTAAAGCCCTAAATCCCAAACCCTATACCCAAAGTCCTTAAACCCAAACCCCAAAGCCCAAAATCCCAAGCCTCCCAAAGGGATAACAATCAGGCCATAGCTTCGCCAACACGCAGCGTTTCCACGGAGAAGGCCAGGGATGAGGACTCTCGCAGAAATTCCTGGGAAGCCGCTACTGGATAAGGCTTCGGATGTAGAGTTTGAGGTTTTAGGGTCACCCTAAGCCCTAGGGTGTGGAGTTTTGTGGTTAGAGCTTACTGTGCTGGGAGGCCGAATGCAGCGTTGATGTCGAGAGCTTGCCTGCCAGCACCATAGACATATACATTCGGTGGACCCCCCAGCCTGTAATAGTGGGACCCTAAAACCATTATCCTTTATAGTCACTATTTCTGGGTGGGGGTCCACCTAGCGTATGCGTTCCAATTCCCGCTGTTTTGCTGCGTTATATGAAAAAATGCACGGTACATGAGGAGGGCTCCTTCCCTTAACCCTAAACCCAAGACCCTACAACAGTAAAGCCCCAAAACCCTAAACACCGGCACCCTTGCCTTCAGCCAGATTTGGGGCTAGCATGATGCCTGCTGGAATACCGAGCAAAACACCCAGTACCTGTTGAGAATTTAGGGTTTATAGGGCTTAGGGTTCAGTACTTGTTCCACATTCGCTGACTATGGTGCTTTCGAGATGTTGGAGAGGCTCTGGCAAACTTGTCAGGGCTTTTTGCTAGAGCCGTGCGCGCGCTTTTCTGCGTCTGCGCGCGCGCTTTGGCGCCATCTCAAGGGGATTTAGCAGGGATCTCTTCATTTGTGTGTACCTAGAGTGTGGGCCTAAAACCCCTGCGGTGTGGTCAGACAGTTCTGGGTGGTATCTTTTAACCATGACTTCTATCCAGTATGGGAATTGCATACCTTTACGTCTACCTTGTGTGAGAATTCG
>CAJNIZ010009935.1:66859-102935 GCA_905231905.1 Symbiodinium pilosum
AGGCCTGTCTCCAGTCAAGGAAAAGTAAATGAAGCGGCCTGTCTGTCATTTTTGCCCATTCCATTGCTCTTCTGTTGTCAGGGCTTAGGGTTTAGGGTTCAGGGCCCCTGAAAAAAACATGAGAAAAAAAAAACAATTCAACTTTTATGTAATGGTGCTGACGGCCTAATTTTATCTTGAGGTCTAGGACTCGTATCAGTGTACACCCTTAAGGACACCCATTATCAAGGTAATCCCCAAACCCTATATGATCTTCATAGCCATTACATAATCCGTTCATAGGCCCGATGGAGGCCCTATAATACCTCTGCAAAGCCCCATGATGCCCTCCTCCTCTAAGCATCTACTGTCTACTGTAGGGGCCTGATTACCAACATCACGGTCCATTTGAAGCCGTCATGGGGGATACACAGGCTGTAGGGCGGCGGGGCCCAAAAGTAACCAGTATATGGGGAGTCAGATGGAAAAGAACAAGGAAAATGACATGGAAGCTGGGTTTTTATAGGGCTTACCAAAAAGGGTTCCTGAACTGCAGAAGACTTGATAAGCACCAACGTGATTTTGAGATTTGTTTGAGGTGCCCTACACTGTAGTTAAACAAGGAACCAAGACGATAATAGTGGTAATTATCTAGGTCCCTGTAGTATATACTTGTTTGCCGAAATGTCTACCAAATTGCTTCCTCGAATGGGGAAAACTACATAACATGCGGACCCACAGTAAGAAAAACAGTTCGTCTTGCCTGACCTTAAACCTTAAACCCCAAATGAGTTGATCTACTGGGCAGCCTTCTGCACGCAATGAACATACAGCTTAGTGCTGCATCTCAAGAAACTAAGAGACAAACGGCAAGCCCTGGGCCCTACAAGGACCTTTTGAAGCGATGATAGGAGTTTAAGGTCTAATGCTAGAAGAGGAGACTGAACGGTAACATCAAATGGAAAAGCAGGTGGAACATGACATGGACTTTGGGGGTTTAGGGGATATGTAAGGTTTGCGGCTATTACCTTACTGGGCAATGGATCTGCATGCTAACCCGTAAAACATCTCCACCACGATAGTACAGTACTTGTACAGTCCCTGGTTCCCTGCTAACAACCAACAAGACATGTAGAACTCATATAAGCTCTCGTCTAAACTCCTAGTATCCCCCTTGATAACCCCTCTAGTAGTCCCCTATATAATCCCCCATATAACCCCTTAAGGAGTTTAGACTATTGTTCATATGAGCTACAATCACTATTTCCTACAAAACTTACTGGACAAGAGTTCCTTCTTCGGGACTCTATCAGGGACTAAGAGGACCACTGTTAAGGGCCCCTTAATGAGGCTAATATTGACAATAGCCCATATCTACACTCACTTCTTTACGATCTGGGCTTCTTGCGCTGTAGTGACACCAGGACATGTTGTTTGCACGTGAGCTATAGTCTAAACTCCTAGTATCCCTCATTTTTTAATCCCTATCATACTGCCCTTTATAATCTCCTATATAACCTCCCTTTAAGTAGTTTGGATTATGGCTCATATGTTGCCTTCTGCATTCTTGAAAGTGTGCGTCATGTCATACTCGCAGGGTCAGGCAGACATAGCAAGGAGATTCATGATGCGTGCAACTTATGAGTGTAGGGTTTAATATGTTTTGTTGACGGGCTTTTTCTCCGCGGGTTTAGGGTCTAGGGATGAAAGGGTTTAGGAAAGCTATGAGTATACGTACTCAGCCCCTTGATCCTAGAAGTAGGGACCGTAAGATTCGCAGGTTTAGGCTTAAATCTTAAAATACCCGCGGACCCCAAGTCTAAGTCTCAGCGTTTGAGTTGCACACTCAAGGCCTTCTTAGCATAGCTGCAAATGTCCATGCAATTAGAAGAGAAGTTATGCACGAGTTTCTCATCATGTTCCGTCCCATGCAAAGTCGTCTCAATCCTTCACACTAAAGAAACTCAAGTTGACTTCATCTCAGATCCTAAACCCCAAGCACTAAACGGTAAACGCCTAAAACACCTAAAACCCCTAAACTCATGGAAACCTCTCTAGCGTCCTAAGTTACTCCACATATCCACACGATTCACCCTCTTGACCCTACGGTCGCCTCATTCAGTTCGCAGCAGCTTCAATCCTGCATGGAGCCTAAACCCTAGACCCTAAGGTCGAAACCATGGGTCCCTAGTATGGGCCCTTAACCCTGGGATCCTTTTACACCGACTATATGCCCTATATGTACCCTTCACGCTTAATAGAATCCCTGAAAGGCGTAAAGGCCCATACTAGAGGCCCATACTTAAACCTTAGATGAAACCCTAAACCCTAAACCCCAAAAGCCTTCGAGCTTCTATCAGCTTCTTCTCTCTGCTGTCCACACGAACCAGGACAGGCTGGTTGGGGTCAATTGCCTGAGATCAGGGCTCGGTGTAGAGTTTTGGGCTTAAGTTATTAAGGTTCGAGGTTCAGGGGCTATGGGGTTGAGGGTTACAGGTTTAGGATTAAAGGTTTGGGGTTAAGGGTTTGGGGTTAAGGGGTTTAGGGGTTTAGGGTTTCAGGTTTGGGTTAAGCGGTTTAGGGGTTTAGGGTTTCAGGTTGAGGGTTAGGGTCGACGCCAAAGTAATTACCTATATCCATTTGAGGCCAGCAAAGAATCCTTACTGGTGCTTAAGGGAAAGTGAGGGAGTGGACCCCTATAGTAATCCTTATATAATTGTCCCCATATGTACCTCTATAATGGTACCTATATTCGCTCACCCACTCCCCCTGAAGCACTAGTAGGAATCTGGGACCGCAGTATTGGCAAATGTTTAGGTGCCTGCAATGGCGTCAATTGCCTGGCCGGTGGGTTTGGGGGGCAGACTCCACGTTTAGTATGTAAGGTCTAAACAGCAGAGGCTTTTAAAGGTTTGTTGGTTAGAGCTTAGGCCTAACCATTTGGGGCCAGGGATTTGGCCTTGGGGTTTAGTCTAGGGATAAGGGTCCAGGCTGCACGGGGGTTCAGAGTTTCTGGGTGCAAGGTTCCGGGCTTCAAGTTGTTGGCTACGAAATTTGCAATGCGGTTCAGAGCGAACGTAGCAGTCGAAACGTAGACCACAAGTAGGTTTAATGCGTAATTCGTTGCTATGCATTCTGAAATACTTTTCTCAAACGGCTAGGGCAGACACGTCCAATGATTCAAAATGATGGGGATAAGTAGGGACTCGTGCGCCAATTGGTTGCAGTATGTCCTCCAAACAGTGCCCGGACACGTCGTCTGCAGCCAACAGAGACTGCATCAAAACAGTTGCACTTTATCACTATTACTGGAACAGGTGCGGGACGTTGCAAACGGCAAGGCTGCAGCTTAGGATGCAAATGACTGCGTAACCGCTTGCCTTCACTGAGCAAGTATGGAGCTCCACGTAGAACTTGCCAAGAAAGAACAGTGCTCTGCAAGGCGCAACTTTGATGTCTTTTGGGAAGTGTCATGTACTTCTGCAACAGCCAAGTTCAAATGGAATACTTCAGCAAAGCCCTACAGGAAGCACCTGCGGAAAAAAAATGAAAACAAAAGCATACACTCCAGATCCCATTAGGAGCCATGCTACGACTAGGAGATCCACAAAAAATGAGCCTCAAACCCAACACCCTGAACCCCAAACCCAAAACCCTAAACACCAGTTGTATGATGACGCAGGACCATGACCACAACAAGCCTTGCACCAATCTCGAAGCCCGGCTGTCTTATCTAGTTGTCCCGCAGTCTTATCTAGTTGTCCCGCAGTCTTATCTAGCTGTCCCCACAAAACACATCAGCTACCCAGGTTCGCAAAAGAATGCTAACCCTCAACCCAAAAATAGCTGCGGAGGACTATAACAACCCTACAACGTGAACCCTGCATCCCACAACCCTCAACCCTATATACGCAAAACCTTAAGTACCTTGAACCCGAAACCCCAAAACAAGATCCCTGAAAGCAAATCTCTGGACACGGACGCACGAGACCTGTCTCTGCACCCAAATCCTATGTTGTCTTTCACCTTTAGCCTCAAGCCCCAAAAACCCTAGACACTGAATTTTACGACATGCAAGCTCTAAAGCCTGCGGTTCGAATCTAACCTACATCCTGTAACGTAGCCCCAAACCCCGAACCCTAAAAGTCTAGAGCCTAAACAAGACCCTCGCCACCAAAACCTTAAACTCCGAGCCCAAACCCCTAGACCCTGCTCCCTGAAGCCTAAACCCTAAACCCCTAAAACCCTACACCCCCTAAACCCTGAACCTCTAAACCCTAAAACCCCTAAACCCTAAACCCCTAAACCCTAAACCCCTAAACCCCTAAACCCTAAAACCCTAGCCTCCTTTGCACCAAGCTTCATGGAGCTCCTCCTCTTCAGCCTTCATCGTTGCAGCGGCTTTATCCGCAGCCCCTGACCTGCTATGTAGGACAAAAAAATTGAATTTAGGGTTTCGGGTTCAGATTTTAGGGTTTCGGGTTCAGATTTTAGGGTTTCGGGTTCAGAGGTTAGGGTTTCGGGTTCAGAGGTTAGGGTTTCGGGTTCAGATTTTAGGGTTTCGGGTTAAGAGTTTAGGGTTTCGGGTTAAGAGTTTAGGGTTTCGGGGTTTAGGGTTTCGGGTTCAGATTTTAGGGTTTCGGGTTCAGAGTTTAGGGTTTCGGGTTCAGAGTTTAGGGTTTCGGGTTCAGAGTTTAGGGTTTCGGGTTCGGAGTTTAGGGTTTTGGGTTTAGGGTGGGATTTACGGTTTAGCTGAAATAGGAAATGCAAAATTGAACGGCAGATGAAACAGAAACTGGGATTGCGGATTAGCACGAGCATCGTATGTAGGAGCCTGAAGAAAGTAGAACCCATTTTTCAGTGGCATTGAAAAATAAATGTACGAGGATCCTTACCGTTTGTCAGGCTTGTACACTGCTGGAAGGCTCATGTGCTGTTGTTTTATGTGCAGGGCGACACAGGGTGTCATAGAACGTGATGACTTTATGTACAGGGGTGTTTGGGTATTTTCTTAAATTGCCCGAAACCTTGGGAAAGTTCCCTGGAAAAGGACGGTAATCTTTCTCTCGCCCAATTGGGCTTCCAAACTAACTTGGGGTAGTGTATAGTTGTCCCAAATACCACCCCAGTTGCCATGGACCTCCAAGCACAAAATCCTCTCCATTTCGGGTTATATACATGCTTGGGACTCGGGGTTTAAAGATCTGGGGTTCCAGAATTCGGACATCTTGTTCACGACAAAGGTGTACCATCCCGCGCTGTTAAGCCTGGTCTAGCCTAAGCCCTGAAAAGCAACGGAGGCGTTGATGATGCGTGACGTCTTCACAGGCATGTTGAAAGCATTCATGTTCAATGCTCTTACGAGCACCACTGCCTTTTTAAAGGGAAAGAGTCTTGTCGAGTTTGGGAGCTTCCAGCTTCAAGGCAAGTTGCAGTGCCAGAAAATGCGCCCAACTCCTCATGTTCCGCGACCACTTGCCTGAGATCATGAAATCTCTGAGTTGGGCCCTGCCCCCACCCGTTAACAGTGTAGAATAGAGGACATGTCAAGGGCTATGCATAACTAGACTATAAATGTTATCCAGCTGTGCATGGGTGGGTGCAGTACCCAATCTCTGAGGCGCGTGTAGGTTGAGTTTGCAAATTCTTAAATATCCAATTTTTCAAGAAAACATCAGATGCGCAAGCAACTCCGAGTATGAGACATGCCTCACTGGACAGACAGTTGCTGCCATCTTGCTAGACTCTACCCTGAACCCTAAACCCCCAAACCCCAAACCCTTGAACTCAAAATCTAAATTCCCTTCCTCAAGCCTTCCAACACTCTAAACCCCGTACCCTCAACCCGAAGCTAAACTCCACGACTGCCCAAAGACCTTAAGTCTAAGCTTAAAACCATTGGCCCCTGGTATGGGCCCTTAACCCTGGGATTCTTATATACCTACTATATGTTATATACCCTATATGTACCCTCCAGGGCCCCCAGAATCCCCCTAAAGGCCTGAGGGCCATATTAGCAGCCCATACTTCTGATCTTAGATTAACTAAACCATAGATATGGGTCTAGGGGTTTGGGTTAAGGTATAGGGCGTAGGGTTTCGGGGCTTAGTGCTTATTAGAATTACTTCGGATTTGGGAGGATTCCTTGCGAGTAAAATGATGAAACTACGGAAATGGGACTCTAAGCAATTGTAACTTACATGTCCTTGAAGATCTTTTTGTTTAGTATTGAGGGCCTAGGGCTCAAGGTTTATAACAATTACTCAGCGTTTGCGAGGTGTTTGAAAGTAAAACTACAAAATCATAGAAATGCGACCCACAAAATTTCTCATCGCTTTATGGGGATCATGTAGGGACTGTGAACCGCAAAAGTTTAAACTGGTCATCCTATATCTTTTTTTAACCCTAAACCACCTAAACCCTGGAGCTCCAGGGAAGGATCGCACTTTGGGGAACGAGCCCTGACCTCTCCAGAATGCTAGGGTTTAGGGTTTTAGGGTATAGGGTTTAGGGTTTAGCGTTTAGGGTAAAAGGTTTAGGGGTATAGGGTTTAGGGTAAAGGGTTTAGGATTTAGGGCTTCTCCATCTAGAAGCCTTACATCAGCTCCCACACTAACCCCAAGCCCTTAACCCTGCGTGCAGATGAACACCTGCTGTAGAAACGCAATCTAACTAAACTGCGCAGAACCTGGACAGTTCGTCATACAGGTAAGCTTTTCATATACGTATAAAATCAAACAAAAACACACACATTTGTAGATGCACAAACAAATCTATATGTATCTATATATATATATATGTATCAAAATTGAATCCCCAGGCCTGAAACCCTCAAACCCCAAAACCCTAGATCCTAGAATCCTAAGCCTTGAACTCAAATGCCAAAACCGCTAGACCATTTCCAAAAAATGTTTGGTCAAGTGAGTGGCAAATTTTAAAGTAGCTTCCATTTTCTTTTCAAGTCCTACCCTAATACAGGACCTCCAAATCGCTCAACCCTAAACCCTATTCCCTAAGCCCTACACCCTGATCCCCAAAACCTAAACCCTAACACCCAAGAATCCTCATCCCCAAACCCCAATCCCTAAACCTCAATCCCTTGGACTAATCCTATGATGCCATGGTGCCCTCAGTTCCGGCATCACGAAGGCTCTGCGCAAAGGTTGAAGTCGCTGTGCTTAAGGCCTGAGCTTGGGATTCTAGGGTTTAGGGTCTAGGGTTTTAACGTTTTAGGTTAGGGTTTAAGGTTTTAGGATTTAGGGTTTAGGGTTTAGGCCTTGAGGATTTTAGGGTTTGAGGGTTTCGGAAAGCCTCCGGGCTTGAAAAAAAAGCACCATGTCATCTACATGTGTTGTGCAGGGTTATTGAATGAATGTAGATGGAACTCTTCAGCAGAGCTGCCATCACTAAACCTTTACATCAGAAAACTTTGGGTCGTGCTCAACTTGGAACGCGCATGATATCCCTCAAAGCTCCTAAAAGCTTTCTACTCTAAATCCCAGAAATTTCAAGAGCTCCGCAGCCTCTGTCACATTTGCAAGTAGACCAAAATGTGGTTCCTATCTTACCCTGGAGGCCCCTCTCAGATCCTGTGGACTGGCATGGTTTGAAACGGAGGGCATGGCGTGGAGAGTGGAAGGGGCGGGTAAAGAAGCATCTAGTCGAGAGGAGTAAAATGGTACGGAGTGCTTAGGCGGCATGCGTGGAATGGAGAGGCGTAGGGTTCGATTGCCAACATGAACAGCTTTTGGCTCTGCATGAATGTTTTATTTGCTCACCCTGAACCCAAAAGCCTAAACTAAATCCTGAACCCTGGTCGAAGCATCCTCAAGCTCCCGGCACCTCGCAACAAGAACACGCGAAAAGCGGAAGGTTGTAAAATGCAGCATAGGTAACCACAGCTTAGGGTTCAGGGCCAACCCTGCAGAATATATGTCCAGAGACAGGGTACAAGGACAGAAAGCAAGACAAATGCATGAACACACCCTGGACCCTGCACCCTGGACCATTTTAGGGTTTTGAGTTTGGGGTTTATTGTCCCAGAAGCCAGCAGCACGTCTGCGTCGGTCAGTGTAGAAGTGAACTGCAAGCGCTTGCCTGAGCTCTGACGGCTCAGGCCCGGTTTAGGGCTTATAGTCCCCCTTAAGTAGATAGAACATGGGACATATGGCGCGCCCACTGTTGCGGAACCCTGCCGGCTGCCTACAGTGTGGTTTAGGGATTAGGGTTTAGGGTAGCAGCCCAATCTTGGCAAACGGTAAGAGTTCTAGGGCTATATGGGGAATATACAGGGACATTATGCCCAAAGACTGGAGAATCCATTCGGAAAATGAAATTTCAGCTGGGCTTCTATAGGGGTGTGTAGGGTGGATGCTAAAAATCCTGCATGACTCGAGGTGACTAATGATTTGGGAGTTATGGCATTTCAGTATACCAAGGTCTAGCAGGATTGTTGGCATCAACAACAGCATAGTCATCATGCATAAGTAGGCATCAGTAGCCGCTGTAGCATGGTTTCCAACCATTTGGGCCCTCCTTAAATGTCCAATGTGCTACAGACTGCGCTCATCCTTGTTATGCGTATGCCCACCATTTGGAAACATCCATATACCTGAAGAATGAAGTCGCGACCCGCAGAGTGCCTTTGGGTTTAGGGTTTTGGGCTTCGGACGTTCAAGCCCGCAGCCCAAAGCTTCAAATAAACAAAACTGTGTCTCCAATCCGCAATACCTGGAATCTTGTAGGGGCCTCAGAATCTTAATCTATGCCAAAGGAGAGCTGCCCCTGCCATCTATCCCACAAACACGGCTTAGGCTCTAGGGTTCAGGATTTAGGCTTTATGGTACAGCTTTAGGGTACAGTTGTTTACTTACAGGAAGAGCCACCGTTCTTCTGGACGATCTCGAAGCTCTGGGACGACATGCGCCGTCGTCCCACCCAAGTCCTTGAGGTTTAGGGCTTAGGAGGCTGGGGGGTTAGGGCCTTGAGCTTCGCGAACAAAGGCTGTGGGGCTTAGGGCTGAGGGCATTGGGTTTGGTGGTTCATCACTGGGGATGAAAAGGGTGATCATTTTGGAGTTAGGGTTTAGGGTTTGGGGTTTAGAGTTTGGGGTTTAAGGTTTAGGGTTTAAGGTTTAGGGCTTAAGGTTTAGGGTTTAGGTTTAGGGTTTAGGGGTTAAGGGTTCCGGAGGCGCTGCTCTGTGCCTCTAAGTCAAATTGCGGGCAGTATGTGGGGATTACAATCTTCAAGCCCTAAACCCCCCGTGGACCCCTAAACCCTACAGCCGAAAGCCTACGTAAACCCCACGTAACCCCCTATGAGCTATTGCCTAGGCTTCTAAATCCCCAAAACAACCCCCTTAACCATGTATCCTCCATTCCTAGACCCTAAACCCTAAAACCTAAACCCCTAAACCCCAAACCCTAAACCCTAAACCCATATTAGTGGCTTGGGATTTAGGGAGGTTTTGGGGGGTCTGAATGATTTAGGGGTTTAGGGCTTAGAGATTTACGGTTTAGTTTAGGGGTTTGTTCAGGGGGGTTTAGGGTGTAGCACTCAAGGGTTGCAGGTTTAGAGGTTTAGGGATTGAGGGCTTAGTGCTGAGGAGCTTAAGGCCTGTTGCGTTAGGGGCCTGACGGTCAAGAGAACAGTGTAGAAGTTGGGTTTTGGGTTCTTGGTTTAGGGTTTAGGGTAGATTCTCTAGGCTGCAGTCGTCGATGGCCTCTTTTAACCATCTGGCTCAGATCTTGATCTGTCACTTCATGCACTACTTAGCGGTAAGTTACATGAAGGCGAGACGGCAAGACCACAAAGAGAGCATTGCAAGCTATCTGAGGATTACGATGAGATAGTTCTAGCGACCACCTCCCCCACTTCCTTTAAAACACCAGGATTGAAGACTTGAGGCTATAAGGGCTTTCCACAGGGGTTGACAATTGAGCGCTTAGACTTAAAGAGGTTAGGATTTACGCTTTAGGGGTTTAGTGTTTAGGCTTAAAAGGTTTGAGCGTTTAGGCTTAAGGGGTTCAGGATGTAGGCTTAAGGGGTCAAGGGTTTAGGCATAAGGGGTCGAGTGTTTAGGCTGAAGGGGATTAAGGCTTAGGCTTTCAAGGTTTAGCAACTAGGCTTAAGGGGTTTAGGGTTGCGAAGAGGGTGTAGGATCACACTGTATTCCAACCCCTGCCGCGCTTACTCGACAAATATGGAGAGAGGGGCGTGAAAGACCCCTTCAATTCTTCAAGGGAATAATGCGAAGTTCCTGTTTGGCTTCGAGGAGAATAAGATCTATGTGTTTCTCAAAAGCATTGTAGGGATGAGAATAAATGCGGGACCAATGCTGTCATACAACCCATGGGAAGTTTCATCTCCTGGCATTCTTTGCAAGGATTTTGACAAGAATTGGGGACGTCTACTGCTGTAGAGCCCGCAAACAGGGTCGTACAGGAACTGCGAGACAGAAACGACAGCTTTAGCGCGCCGGCCCGGCCTGGCGTGTGCCCGCACTGCGCTGGCAAGAGTGCGAGCGCGCATGAGCAGTCCTTAGGAACCAAGGTAGCATTTGACAGGGGCTGTATTTCCTTAGGCTTTCATAAGGTTCATGAATTTCGGTCAGAGGTTGTGGGGTGCGTTTACAGTTGAAGTAGCGCCTGAAGTACTTGACATCCGGACGCATTGCGATCCAACAATGTCGATGAAGGCAACGTGGAACTGCGCCAACAAATGCATGTAAAGGGCGCGTTTAGCATCTATTTAGAAACTACTAAGCTTTCAGATGAGTTGAAGGGTATTTCTTCGGCTTTATGGCCTATGTAACGTTTCCGTTAGCTGCAAGTGGTTGCTTGTGAACTTGGCCGTTTTACCAGGACAGAGATCTTGCTCCCCAAGGTTAATTTCACTCCTGACCTCCTCCAGAAGCGCATTTCACGTCGTTATTCCTATGCCTGTCCAGTAGGATTGACACTGTCCGAACCTTCGATTGATGTATGACTCCGAAGTTAGCTGCCTTCAAGGCCTCAGAGGGAACGCGGAAAAGGATTTGCGTCATAGCCACCCTTTAGCTAACATGGAACCCCAAAAACGGAAGACCGGAGTGCCTTTTTCAAGCAGTAGCCCGCTATTCGAAAGAAGTACTGTGCTGCCACAAATCAGTTCTGGTCCAAACTTCTCAGATGCCCGAACATATTGATCTTTCTGCATGTCCTGCAACACATTTACCCCCAGAAAGCTCAACACACCTTAACCGAGGAATCTAAACTGCATGGTGTAAGGTCTCTCCTCTGATTTGAGAAATTTTGATGAACTAAAGGATATTGGTTCCTTTGGGCTGCTAAAACCAGTGCATGGTCCTAGAACACCAAGGAACGCAAACGGCCAGCAGTTTTCTTGACCCCTGAACCCTACACCGACAGCGTCAAACCTACTACTTAATCTTAAACACCTAAACCTTAAGTTGGCTATTGCCCCCACCCACTAACAGCTGGATAACAGTTATAACATATATGTATATATATCCCCTAATACCACCCCTATTACAAACTGTTTTTTGATGGGTGCGGGCAGGACCCAAAGCCTGACGGTAAATCCTTGCTTCCAAACCCTAGCCCCTAAGCCTGAAATCCGTGTTCTATGCAGCAATTCACCTCTGATCAGCTCATAATTGCAGCCGGTGCCATAACGCTTCTTAGGGATTAGAGGGTTTGGGGATTTAGGGTTTAGGGATTTAGGGTTTAGGGATTTTGGGTTTAGGGATTTAGGGTTTCGGGGTTTAGGGTTTAGGCGTTTTGGGTTTAGAGGTTTAGGGTTTAAGGGGTAGGGTTTAGGGTTACGGGGGCAGGGTGGATGGATTTGGGTTCAGGGTTTAGGGATGTGGGTTGGGGCCTACATGGAGGTCTCCCAAAATTAGGTGTGCCATTTTGGGGGTCCATTCATAAGGATTAGAATATCTTGGGGTCTATATTGGGGTCCCCCTATTCAGGGAAACTACCATATGCCCTTACAGGTTTAATGTAGTCATCGTTTCGGTTTTGGGGGGGTCCCAAAATGAAAGGTACGTTTTCAGTGGTCCCTGTAACAAGGATTACAATACCTTGGTGTCTGTACTGGGGTCCCCTATCTCGGGAAATTGCATTCCCTAACCGGCCCTAGCCTCTAAACCACATGTCATGAGCAACATTTTGGCTTTCTTTGAGCCAAACGCCAAGCTGAGGATGGAATCTAGATGTGGGAGTCCAGGTTTAGGTGAAGGTTTGGCTGGGTGCAGGCTTGGGATTTAGGATTTAGGGATTGTAGGGCCTCGGGTTTGGGATGTAAGGCTTTAAGTTCGCGGTTGATGCAGCCACGGGTTCAGGTTGCAGGCGCCTCAAAGTATGGGACGCTATCAGGAGGACGTGCGTTCGGGTTTAGGGGTGAGGGTTTAAGCCAAATAAACAGAGCCTGATTTGCTGCAAAACTTCATGCATCAGTTTCCTAAATTACGAGCTCCTTGCAGAATTTAGTTCAAGACAACGGCAATCCTACAGACCTTCAAAAAGGGCCCTCTGGTTGCCAAAAAATCTACATGCAAAAGTTGGAGTCTAAGAAACCAAAAGATCTACTTGAGTGGTCAAGGATTCTCAACCCCAATATATACCTCGTTCTAGTATGGTAGTTTCCATTTTCGTTTCCATTATCCCTATATAACCCCAATATACCTGGTCTGTGCCAAGGGCCAGGGTTCCTATGCATATCCTGAAACGAGAACTAGTCACCAGGCCTACAAAGAAAGTGCCAAAGACCTTGACTCAACCATTAGGGTTCAGGGTTTAGGGTCTAGGGTTAAACCTAAATCCAACACTCCCCCAAACTACCCAAAGGTTCCTCTTTGTAGACTGTAATGCATGTATCAGGCACCCTGGCGGGGTTCAATGTCTATTCGGATAGTAGATGGGGATCGGAGGGCTTGAACATGAGGATTCCGAGTATATCAAGGGATACTTTCAACCAGAAACTCAATCCCCAAGATTGAAACTCTCCCTGCTAGCACGGATTTGCTGAATTGCTGGTGACATATCGTAATTGCAACAAAACTCCAGCCTCAGGGCCCTGCACGGGCACCGTACATGGTTTAAAGTTTGACTTCTAAGTGTAGAATTGCGCGTTTAGAGTGTCGGGCTCTTGCCCGACCTAGGCAGCACGCACGAAAAAGTAGCCTGAAGAACCCAACCGAAGCTCTTGTAGAAGCCTGCTCCACATTCCTGCAAGTGACTGTCAGCTTGCTGCTCCACATGAGAGAAGCCATGTAGAAAGGCGACCTAGCTAGCCCTTAGGTGGGCCAACCACCCCGTACTAGTGGCTATAAGGGATAATAAGGACTATATTCGGGTCCTCTTTTATTCCTGTTGTACCACCATTACAGGGTGGGGGGTTCCCCTAACCCTAGCCCCTGGGCTTCTCAAAGCCAATCAGGCACATGACATTTGGACTCTCACATCCCCAAACCCTCAAAAACTCTGAAACCAACAAATCTAAAAAACTAGGATGTCAAATTCTAAGCCCCGAAGAGCTGAAATGCTTTTATAGTCCGTTGACTCGACCCTCAGCGCTTTATCCCTAAACCCTTTACCCAATAGGGCTTGAGGGCTTAAGGCTTCCAACAGCCCTCGGCTTCAGCTCTGCCTGAAGTTCAGCTCTCTCGCAAGGTCAAACCTCGGTGTCAGCATGCAGTAGGATTTAGGGTTGAGGGTTTTGGGAAGTGGGCCTCGGGCAGGATTTAATAAAAAAGCCTACCGTGGAATCAAGAAACCTACATGACCCTAGGAACCTTACTTTGCACTTAGAACATGCAGGATTTCTGGTATCAACCATCTTTCATTCTGAGTTTGCAATATGGGGCTTGGGGTCTCGTGTTTAAGGCAACGTTTAGGGCGAAGGGGTGACGGGATGCAGGGCTTGAGGATCGAGACTGGCGAGTTTCTCGCAAGATCCCTGTGTGATGGCTTATGCAAAACCCAAAAATCCGGGGCAAAATGTGTCCCTTCATGTCTTGAGGGTCCCCCTTACTAGACAACCCCCCTTTGTGTGATCGGGATGTACAAGGTCGAAAGGAACAGCCGGCCGCATGAGACCTCACGGGTTCAGGACTTCAGGTTAATCAAGACGAGCAAAACTATATAATCTAGCAAAAATGAAAGCATTGACTAAAAAAAGAATCTTGGGTTTAGGGTTAGGGCTTCTGATTTTGGGCCTATGGATTTTGGAGGCTCTGGTGGGCTAAACTTCAACAAGTGCACTTCTGGACTCTACAGTTTAGGGGTCGAGGGCTTAGGATTTAGGGTTTAGGGTTTAGGTTTAGGGGTTGAGGGCTTAGGATTTGAGTTTGAGAGTTTTGAGTTCAGCGCTTCAGGTTTAGGGCGTAGAGGTCCTAGTTGAAAAAACAGCCAAGGCTGAATGACAGTTCATAGAGACGACATCCCTTGTTTCTCAAAGCAAAACTTGGAGGGCCCGATATACCTTAATTCAGGAGCTGAATGCAATTATACTGGGATGCACAACATGCTGTAAGGGATATTCCTTAAGTTAACTAGGTGTCCTGCAGTTGAAAAATGACTGCAGCTGATTCAGTCCCTGTGGGCTCCCTTCTCTCAAAGCTTCTCTGAACTTCACTGTTTATGGTTTGGGGTCTAGGATCTTATCCATAAAAGTCTGTAGGCTATCGCTTGGTCATGACTTGATCTCCTGCCCACCTAGGGCCCAAATGTCCCCATGGGTGCAGCTTTGAAGTACCTCTAGCAGAAATAACTAGCCAGAGAAAGGTTTTAAGTACCTTCTAGTTTAGTCTGCATTAGATTCAGGAGCTTGCCTTGAAAGGTTTGAGGTTTAGGGCCGCGGAGGCTCACTTCTTTGGCTACTTTGAAAAGCGAGGATAGGAAAGCTGATCCGAAACCTGATTTGCTTACTTTACGATGTATGTGTAAAAAAAGGCTCGAGCATTGCTTGATGACGTGTGAGATCCTCCAGGTTTAGGGTTTAGGGTTTAAGGACTCATACTCCTTGCTCTTACCTCTTACTCTAGCTCCTGTTATTTGGTTGTTTCCCTAAACAAAGGGACCCCAATATGGACCTAAAAAAAATACGATAGCCCTTATTATGGGGATCCCCAAAAAAAGTACCCCTAGTGTTGGGAAACCCCCATTTCTGCCTTAAATGTGCTACTTCTACTTAGCATGATTTATTTTCCCTTTTTGGGATCGGGAGTCCCTGTACTGATGTGTCTCGGATATTGTTCAAAGGGGGGCCGCTCCTATGAAATGAGAGCCCTAAACCCTAAACCCTCAACCCTAAGATGTTCAGATCCTGTTGTTGAATGCCATGTTCCCTCCAGAATTTCTAAAGGTTTAGGATTTAGTGTGAACTGGTCAGAACTTGTTGAAGCGCTATCAATGTCTTCTGAAGCAGAAAAGCAGAGCCGAGCGCTGGTCCAGTAGGGGAAAGATAAGAACAGGTTATTGGCCATGCTAGCTGCAATTCAACCAAGACCGCAAGGAAAGATGAGAACAGGTTTTTGGCTGCATGAACTGCAGTTCGACCACGGCTGCTTAAGGTTTTGGGTTCTGGTGGGTTGCAGTTCAACAAGGACTGCAAGAAAACTTTGTTCTGGAGGTCTCCGCACAATAATCTGGGTGGCTGTTCAGGAACTTGATTTAAGTTACCATAATATGGGTATGTAGTGCATACTGGAATTTCCTAATTCAAGTAGTTTCACCAAAGTTCCTTAACAGCAACCCAGCAATGGACAAGTACGCAGAGTCTCACCGAAACACTCTAAGGCCTACACATTAAAGTAGCCTGAGGCCCATGCCCTGAACTACCCGAGAGCGTCAACTAGAATGTCATGATCCCTGGCAACTACACGAGCCGGAGGTCTCCTGAGTCCGCAAGAACCCTAAACCCTGAGCCCTAAACTCTGAATCCCAAGTCCTAAGCCTTGAGCCCTGCGCCCTAAATAAACTACTCTAAAGCGCAGGACAAGGCCACTCCTCTAGCGATTCCATGGATGGCAAACGCACCAGCAGGGCCACACGCCGGACCCATTGCAATGCGTGGCTCACGAGTAAGGGGTCTATAGGGGTCTTGAGGTTTGGGGATCAGAGCTGAGGGTTCGGGCCTTTGCGGTTTGGGGGTCCCGGGTTACAGGTTCGAGGTGTAGGAGCTTCAAGTTATCTGTTTAGGGCAGTACAGGGGGGGTTAAAGTACCATGCAATCTTGAAGTCTGCTGGAGGTGCCCTATCCCATAACTACACAAGGAACCCTTTAAGCCTCTACAATATGGCATTCTTTTAGCGCGCTCTCAACCTGTAACTCAATGAATCTACAGACGGCCTTGAGGCCAGAAAGACGGCTCATTTACGTCCCAGTAGTTCAAGGTGGGGATATGGTTTTTAAGATTTGGGGTTGAGGGGTTTAGATTTCAAGGGTCTAGGGTTCAAGGTATGTGGGTAGTATAGCACTAGTATTTGGATTCCCATCTAGGTCACTAACAGCATCAAAGGAAATTTCTGACTGAAACAAAGTGGCCTCTTAGGCTGGAATGAACTCCCTGCCAATATGTCTGACGAGTCTCATGGCTGCCAAAAGTGGTGCGTGCAGGAACCCTAAACCCTATGTTTGGTGATTCTGAGCAGCTCACAAAAACCGGATGCACGTTACCTGCAAAGACGCTGTTCAAAAACGTTACAACGCAAGAGGCTGCGCGTGTGACATATCGCGCAATTCTGTTGCACGCTAGCCAAACCCACACTTGTGTAGCTTAGTAATCCCCCCCACCCCCCTCATAATACATCTTCCCAACATATTATTATATACCGCAATGTAAGTGCTTGATATTATGGGGGATGGTCGAGGTTAATGTTGGGGGAGGGGGGCGTTGCAGGGACAACCTGTGCTACCCTTATGTCATACAAGAATGCATGTATAACCCCTATACATCCTCCATACAACCCCCCTATGTCCTCTAACGCAGCTCTTTATAAGACCTACATAAATAACAGCTATATAACCCCTATATTGCAACTGTGGTTGCAGCCGGCCCCCAAGCACAGTGTGTTCGTTACCAGCTTTGGCGAAGGCAATGCTGCTTCCCATATTGGTTCCAAAGAAATAGGCTGTAGAGATGTACGGTACAGGGCTTACGCAACGTGCAGGCTTCACCAGACAGGGCTGATACTTTCTTCACCTTCCTCTAATAGTAAAGTATCTTATAATATACCCTAAAGAGAATGTTAAAGGATGGGAGGGCTTGACTGCCGAGTAGTCTTTCAAGGCCGTCTTGCTGTTCACCCTGTTGGTATGACTGCTTCCAATGTTGCAGTTTCCAAAATCAAGGGCCTTCAAAGGTTATATCGCCATAAAAATTGGTGGAGACTCCATGGGTAGGAATGTCTTATGAAGGGTCCCAAATCCAGTAAACCCTAAACCCTAAACCCTAAACCCCTAAAGCCCTAAGCCCTCGCTGCATTACTGGAAAACCCACCTTCGTTGGGCCAATCCCCCAACCCAGAAATGGGCATCACAAGGGTTTAGGGTTTAGGGTTTAGAGTTTAGGGTTGTCATGGACAATTATAGCTATATTAAAGCCCTATTCACTTTCTATGAGCCATAGTCTGAACTCCCAGTATCCCCCTTAATAAGCCCTACAGCAGTCCCCTATATAATCACCTATATAACCCCCTTTAGGGAGTTTAGACTATAGCTCATATACAGGGGCTGTTGCTGTAGGGGGGAATGACTTAGCTTAGCCTTAAGAGTTCAAGATGAGCATGAAGTGAAGGTCTGTCTCCAAATTCAGAGCTGCGGTATAACACGTGGTTTAGGGTTTTAGGGTTTTAGGATTTAGGGTTTTAGGGGTTTAGGGTTTCAGGGTTTAGGATTTTAGGGTTTTAGGGTTTAGGGTTTGCGGTTTTAGGGTTTAGGGTAGGCCGTCATTCCACATGAGGTACATTCCCAAAATCAGGGCACCCCAATCTCGACCCCAATATACTATAATCCTTATTATAGGGACTCCTCAAAAGATACCCCTAGTTTTTGGGTAACCACCATGTAACCTCTCTACAATCTGTACTGCGAGCCTGCATAGCTACGGAGCATATTGAACTTTGAACCCGAAACCTTACCCTAAACTAAGCTTTAAACCCTAAACCTCTAAACCCCAAGCCCCTACACCTTAAACCCCTAAACAACGAAACCTTACCCTAAAGCCTTAGCCCTTCACACTTTCCATGAACTTTTCTGATCATTTGCCTTTGGCACCTTGCATTGCTTCGGGGCGAGCAAAGATCTAAGGCAAATTCAGAAGAGAAGGCCCAGGAGTTTTAAGGTGTTTGGGAGTTTAGGGTTGTTCGTTTTAGGGTTCTAGCCTTCAATCGTAAGCCCTACACCTTAATGCCCTTAAACTTTAAAGTTTAGGTGAAGGTCTTGCGGGCTTGGGGATAAGGATCTGGACTTCATTGAGAAGAACATGCGCGGTAGCATAACTCTACCAGAAATGCATCCAACAAAGAAGATCCCTAAATCCCAAAACCTAAACCCTAACAAACTGCAAGAACCTGAACCCTAATATCCGGAACCCTAAAGGCCCCCGAAGGCTGTGGGGTTAGGGGTTTTGGGTTAAGGGTTTAAGGTTAAGGGTTGAGAGTTTAGGGTTCTGGGTTTTGGGCCTTGGCTTCAGGATTCAAAGTGGAAATCTCATGGTACGGGATGTGGGGTTGGCATGTGGGGCCTGGGGCTACACACCTGCATTCCTAAGGCACTCTTACTACACTTGCCCAAAACACCACACAGCACCAGAATGTCCATCACCCTAAACCCTAAACCCTAAAGTGAAACTGGCTCTTCTGAAGTTGCCCTTCAGAACGGGATCAGGGAAAGAGTATGACCTGTCCCTGCCAAAGAGAGCAGTCTCACAGCCGCCGCCAGCCGGGCCAGAACCACAGGTCTGGAGGTTCTAGGATGTTACAAAAGTATAGTAGCTTCCATTTTCTTGTCCATTACTATTATTCTGTTATTAGTTGTTTATTATTAGTATTATCAGTATTACAACCTTTGCAGGCTAGGGCCCTGCTACTACAAAGCGTGTGCAGGAAGTCTTACAGCTCTCTTATGGCCACAAGGCCAATACCCCCTGGGCATCAAAGGGGTTTAGGGCTTAGGCTGTCCCGAGCAGACAAGATGTTTCAGGTATAACCCAAATATAACCCAATATAACCCAAATATAACCCCAATATAACCCAAATATAACCCAAATATAACCCCATATAACCCCAATATACTATAGTAGTTTCCATTTTCTTTTCCATTATCCCAATATAGGCGGCTGCCCATGTATGTATGCCCTCCACAAGTCGTTGCTGGCGAGGCTCTGTACAATCCCCTTCCCCATACTTTGCGGAAAGCAGCAAAAGGTCACTACCCAGACTTGTGACGAAAGCCACGCGGTTTAGGGTTTAGGGGTTGTTCCTTGAAAGACGTTCCCTGCATTGATGCCGGCTCCATAGCTCCACACCTCTATCTGCAAACCCCCAGAATAGTCCAAGGCTCCGTTTCATGGTCCAATGACTGCCAGTTGAGCTAAACCTGACTCCTAGGGCTATCTGGCAGCAGGGTATACAGGACATGTTAGTGTAGACTATGTGGGATGAGGCATGCATTGGTGATGTCTCCTCCAAAGAACAACCCACTTGTCTACATGTCAGCACCCCGTAGCAACACTGCCACAGAGAAAGAACGAGAAAGAAGCGTCTTACTTAAGCACTTAGGTCCCGAGCAGGTGTGAGTACTGCGTGGGAATGTATAGCGAGACCCTCTTTTTTGCTAAATAAGCCTGCTCCAATTGAGCAAACTGATCTGACTCCAGCAAAACCTATCTTTCCAACTAAGCCTGAACATGTCAACAACGAAGGTTCAGAACGTCTGCGAGTGAACGTGTCACATGTCTGCCTGGCCATCCCGCTGTCAGATTCACGACAGGCAGGGAGCACTTCCGGGCAGCAAAACAATGCGAAAATTTCAAAAGATTTCAAACATTACAGTTCAGGGCGGTCTATGCATATGAGGATCTGGCAGAAACATTGCTGATTTCATAGCACAGCCTATACTCTAAATCCTAGATAATCCTATGGGGGGGGGCGGCTACAAACACCAATGTAGGGATGACGAAAAAGAAAATGGTGGCTACCGTTTAGGGTTTAGGGTTTAGGGCTTCGGCTTTAGTAGTTTCCCAAATATCGGGCTCAGTAAAGGCACTAAAATGCTAAAATCCTTGTTACAGAAAAAAACAACTTTTAAAAAAGAACTACCCTCTTATTTCGGGAAACCACCTAAGGAAGATAGGTAGCTCTTCTAGTCCTTATATTACCGCGGGGTAGACTATAATACTCCAAGAATCTATCCAAATCGTTTAAACTCCTACATGTGCTGGCTAAACCCTAGACTATCAACCCGAATGAAACTGGCCTGTGACAAACCTGCTTCAGAATTGATCTCCAGCTCATGAAGGGGCTTAAACAACTAGAAACACGTTTGTTTGCATATTAAACTTCAGAATTATGGGTGCATATGATACTTCAGTTAAAGATTGTGGAAGGATACTATTATTACTTATTCAGGCTTCAGCAATACCAACTCTAGCAAGGAAAAGTTTTCTAGCGTCTATAGATGCAACTATGTGTTGACTATGAAGTGGAATCCTAAACCGGAAACCCTAAGAATCGTTCTCAAACCTGGCAAGCTGTGGCCTTGGTGGTTATGCCATATGGGCTATAGTCTGAACTCCTTAAAAGGGGGTTAGATGGGGGATTCTATAGCCGCTTTATTTAGGGTTGAGGGCTTTGGGTCTAAACTGGCGTATTATGGGGACTATTACGGGGGATGCTAGGAGTTTAGACTATAGCTCATTTACTGTGGGAACTGCTGAGAAAGACCGCTAGACTAAAATTGTAACACGAGGAAGTATCAGCACCACGATTACCCTCGGAACTTGGTTGGCCTTCAGGGCCTTCTGAGAAACTTGAATATGTTGGGTCTTCCAGAAAAACAGTAGGAGAAAAAATGAAATATTCCAACAGCTACCCAGAAAGGCTTGTCCAGGGCAAGCTGTACGGCTTCCACACTGCGAGGTGCCGCTCAGGATCCTCTAAAGAAGCCGTGGCACGTGCTGCAAGCAAAGCCTGTTCGGCGCGTCTCGTGAGGAAGTTCATTTCTTTCCTGATCAGCTGACCTAAGTCCATTACGCGGTTTAGGGTTTAGGGTGTGGGGTTTGGCGTTTGAGGGGAAGGACGTCGACGCTTAAGGCTTAAGGCGTACGAGCATGGGGACAATGAATGCTACTGTTGCTACTGGCTTCAGAGGACATCCTAGTAAGCCTGAAGTCCGTGGCAGCTTCCAGGTTCAGCAGCACGGTGGTGGCTGTCAACGCATTCCCTGAAACAGTAAGTGAGACCCCTCCCTAACATGTCGGGGCCTAAAGTTAGGGGTACCTTTTCAGGGGTCCCCGTAACAAGGATTAAAATCATTTGGGGTCTATATTGGGGTCACCCTATTTTGGGAAACTACCATGTATTATTGATTGGGTACTGCCCCCACCCATCATTAATAGTCTGAAATTGGGATCATATTAGGGGCTGTAGATAATCATATCCTAAATCTTCTCCAACTGTGAATGACTGGGGGCTGTACCTAATGTGGTGGCTGGTCCTTGTCAAATACCAGGATAGGAGAGTGCGAGCATTTGCCTGGGCTTCCTTGTTGCTCAGTTGCGGCGGTGGGAGTGGGCTATATACCTCATGATTTAGGGTTTAGTGTTTTGCGTTTTGGGATTACCAAACCTATAAACGCCCAGCTTCCATTTAAGTGTCCATGTTCTTCTCCAGTTGGTTCCCCCTATCCCCAAACCCTATAAATCCCAGAACGGCTACTCTAACGATCCATGGCCTCAATTAACTACTGCAACCTATATGGCTAGCTCCCAAAATTAGGGTGTCGTAATATGACCCATAACCAAAAGGGGTCAATAATTTTGAGAACGACCCACATACTCCACGATGCACACATTTGGTTAGAAATTAGGTGAAGGTTTAGGGATATTTTTCCATAACAGAGAATGAAAGAAAATTAATGGAAACCCGGATTGTATAGCGGTTTATAAGGTTAGGGTTAGGGCTTTGCAAAGGTAGCGGGCCCCTTTATGGTGTGGTCCCCAGAATCAGGATTATCATATTCGGGCGTCTATATCAGGGTCAGCTTCTGTATGGAAGAATTAGGACGGTTGATGCAATCATGGGTGTAGAACGGGCTTGAGCCTGAGCTTTCTGAAGAAGAACACACACACTGACCTTCAACCCTACACCCTGAACCCGATTCAACGATCCAGTGCTGAGCTTGAAGTTTCACCGCAATAGCTTCCAAATATTGCACGACTCTAGATCACAGCTCCTTGCAGCTGAGGTGCTGGTCCGACCATGCCCCGGCTGTATTTAGATGTCGTGGAACCTGCACATGCGCATGGAGTCCAAAACATGGGACGTTCTTGCCTCTAGCTGAAAGATAGCAAGAAATTCCGAGAAAAAAAAAAATCTACTCTTCTGTTCAACTTTTAGGCTTGCTTGACCAGAAGGCCTGGCTGAAGGGCCGTGGGCTGGATGCTGCCAAAGAATACAGCCAGAGTTAAGAAGAAAAAACCACGTAGACCGTCTGCAGGCGTTTATTTTTTGCATCAAGTCCGGAGGTACTGTCTGCCCACCAAAAACTCAATCTGAAGGGACTCGAAAGAAAAAATCAAAACGCTCCAGTGGGAGATCTATTTGGAGTCATAATGTGACGTCGTTCCAGCGCGAGAGCTGCAAGTCGAAGAAAAATGCCAGGCTGCTCCACTTCAGAGCTTGCTTTCAAATCCAGATGTGAGGATGTTCCATGCCAGAGTGTAATCTTAAGCGAAATTGTATGCTCGATGCAGAAACTGAATTTCGCTGCAAAATGTTCGTACACGATGCTCGAGAATCTGCCATTGAATCAAGATGTGAGGGCATTCCATGCCAAAGCGCAAGGACACTCCACGCGAAAGCTAATTCTTGAAGAAAATGTCAGGACGCTCAATGTGAGAGCTGAATTTTGAATCAATATGTGAGGACGCTCCCTGCCACAGCATAATCTTGTGCAAAATTCTGAGGAAATCATATTTGAAGCAATGCGGCGCCCCACTCTTTGCGCGGTTGGGAGGCCGATCGTCGCCAAGCCACACAGGGTGACTATTACTATTACTATTACTATTAGTATTACTATTACTATTATTGCTACTGTTATTTTATTGTTATTATTACTATTATTTCTATTATTTCATTAGTAATCAGTCGAAGTCACACCTGGAGAGGGCCACCATCCAAGTTGGATCAAACTGACAAGCCAGTCCGGACAAACCCTCGCCAGTCATCACGCTTGAAACGAGGCCACTTGCCAAAATGAAACCAGGAGGGGGAGGGGGGGCGCAGCCTGGACAATTTGAAAACGACAAAAGATGAGCCAAGCATTTGGACGCAAGTTTGCCTTTGCATGTTTTATATCCCAAGATGGGAGGATGCTCCAAGCGAGAGTGCGGGTCCGAGACGGAAAGCTACGGCGATCCCCTCGGCACGAGCTCGATTTTAGCCAAAATGTGAAAATGCCTTATGCAAGAGCAAGATTGCGTGCTGAGATGCTAGGAACCTACACACGAGAGAACAATTTAAAGCCAACAATTCAAGCGCACGTCATGCAAGAGCGCGAATTCAAGTCAAAATACGAGGACGCTCCGCATGACAAAGAGCACGATTTCGAGCTCCACACAAGATGAGGAAGCCGTCACACTAGCATGTTGTGCCACAAAGCAGAAGTTTCGCATGAGTATAGCTTGGAGACCTTCGGTGCTGCTCCACCTGAAAACACCATTTGCAGTAAAAAGTGAGGGAGCAGAACAATGCTGGTCCAAGCATAACAAAAGAGCCCTACACCAAAACAACCCTACACGACCCTCCACAACCCTAAGCCGTAAACAACTCTCAACACTCAACAGCACAAAGGCCGCGCACGCAGACCGAAGCATATAAGATATGTTATGAAAGACTTGCAAATTCAGAGGCTTGCTTCGCCCCCGACCCCACCTACGAAGAGCAACAGCTGAGCTACCATTTACAATCCCTTGGTAAAGCTAAGATTGACAGCAGCTCATTGATAACCCTGAACCCGAAACCCGGAACCCTGAACCCCAAACCCAAACCCTAAATCCTAAATCCCAAACCCAACCCCTCAGGGTCCCTTAAGAAGGTAATATTGACAGCTATTGACAGTAGCTCAGCTGCTTAAACCACACAAAACTTCCTAAACCCCAGACCCTTAATAGTATCTACTTAAGGGGGACTATAAGCTAATCCCTATAACTCCTATCAAGCCCTTAAACCGCGCCTGCTGACCTTGGCTTCGCGGATCCAGCCCTTTGTCTGGCCTAGCTATCATGGCTCGCGGTTCGGTTTAGGGTTTAAGGCCTTGGGGGTTTTGAAGTTAGGGTTTGGGGATTTGGGATTTTAGAGTCTAGGGTTTAAGGGTTTGGGGTTGAAGGGTTTAGGGGTTAGGGTTTAGGGTTAGGAGCTGTAGGAATGAGAGTTTTGGTTTTATTGTCTAAGGTTTTCATAATGGAAAACTTAAGCAGCAATCACATATAAAGGCTTCACGGGTCTACTGCGTCATTGTTGAGAAGAATCCATAGATTCTCTTCTACTCAAAGCCAATGAGGAAAATTAGGTTACAAGTGTTCATGGCATCTCAATAAGGAACCAGCTTAGAACAGCCACCATTAACCAAAATCTCAACGGTAAAGGCACATCGGACAGCTCAAGCAACTCCACATGCATATGTGCTAAAATTTGGATGCGTGAAAAGCAAGAGGGCGGTAATCATCCCAAACATGAGGACCCTAAAGTGGAGCCAAAGTTTTGGCACATAATCGCACTGATATCAACGAATGGAGTTTTGAAAACAAACTTGATAGCACAGTCTACAAGAGACATGGCTCTGGCTTCAAGCATTCAATTCTAGACTTGGAGGCCTCGAAACAAGCCATCGACTGGTGAACAACTCTTGGGATGAGTAAGGCCATGTGGGTCTCAGCTTAGTACCTGACGCACTTGATGCAAAAAAATGGCTATGCAAGGCATCACTCAAGATACTGCCCTCTTGCTGCAAAACCTCAACATCAGCCAGCACTTGCTTCACACGGCCTACACCAAAAACCTGAACTCCAAACACACAAAATTATATACAAATATACCTAAATCATAAACCATACACCGTGAGGATTCTAGAGTTGGGGGTTCCCAGGTTTGTGGGTTCCGTTGAATTTGCGGCCAGTGGCTTCCTGGGTCTGCGCAATATATCCATGGGCTCTCGACAGGGTCCCTTCGCAGTATGCTGACGACTGTCCCCACCCTGGGCGTAGCGCATGAAGTTGAGGATTTAGGGTTTAGTGTTCGGGGTTTAGGGGTTAGGGTGTCGGGTTTAAAGAATATGTAGCTTCCAATCCAAAGAACTTTCCAACAAGGAGACCTTCTCCCAAATCCAATTTTGGGGTCTTCCGACCCTATACACGGAGACCCTGACTCAAAACAATAAGGCTGCGAAAAACCAAGTACATCCACATACCAAAAAAAACGAACCTCAACACGAACAATCCAGGCGGTACCTGGCCCAGGACGGGGTGTGTTTTGGTTGCATCAAATTAAGATTGGGGACCACATTACCCCAGCTCAAAAAACCCTAAGCCGCTCCCAGAATCTTCGGTCGCATGGATACAACACCCCTCTGCATGTTCAGCCCCCGCAATGCGGAGGTCATGCAAGGGGAAAGACAACACAGAGAAAAGCAACATAAGCCCCATAAGGACCATAAACTCTTGCGATGCGGGTGCTTCCCAAACCGCCCCCACAGTGGACAGCCACTGGCCCAAACTCAACCCAGACTCCTATGCTCCGCAATGTACCCGAATTTGTGAAAACTTCAAAACACCATCAATCCCCAAAATCTCTGAACCCCTGGCCCCCGATCCTCAAAACCAACCCTGTGAACTTGCAACCCTAAAGTCCAAGCTCTGCCCAAGGAGCTGAAAAGTCTCTTCATCTGGGCCAACTTCCCGAACAAGGCGGCCCTGCTCCATACCTTCCAAAGGGATCTGACTGCCATCCATGTACCTTCAGGGTTTTAAGGTTGAAGATGTGCCTAGTTTAGGGCGTAGGGTTCAGGATATGGCTTTGTCATATGGGCAATTCATGTCATGGTTTGTGTGCGGGGGATGTGCTTCCCCTTGATACCGAAGTTTTGGGATGAAAGCGTTGGACTAAGTCGTGAGTTGAAGATATTGGTTTCTACAGTTGACAACGTGGAACGTAGCACTTTGGGGTTGGGAGTTTGAACTTCAGGGCTGAATTGGCACAAGTTCATCCCGCAATGTCGCACAAAAACTCGATACAATCCACATTACCATTTTACTTGTATGCCCCTATGCAACACATACAACCCATAGATGCCCAATGCGTCTCTATAAAACCTATAGATCCCCCTCATATATAAGCCTGTAACGGCAACCTTGGCGCCTGCATCAGCATTCTACTCTGACTGCCTTGCAGAATCAGCCTTCAACTTAAGTCCCCAAGCCAGAAAGCCCAACGCGGCTTTTACAGCTGCCATGCGCTCCCAACACTCTTTTGGAAAATCTTAAACATTTCCGGCTGGCGCGTCGGCGCAGAGACCCAACGCGGCTTAAGTTTTATGATTTCAAACCGTATATACCTTGATGAAAGAACATACCGCGAGTGACACTAGGATCAGAAAACAAGGACATGCCTTAATGAAAGGCTATTGGGCTTCATATACTCCTCTTCAACCCTATAGAACCTTACATATGTCATATAACCATAGAATATGACCCTATACACCCTAAAGCCCCTGGACCCTAAACCCTAAACATAACAATGACGAGTCCCTCAGGGTACTCCAATTTCGAGAGACAGTGTGTGTGTAGGCATAACCTTCGGGGCTGGAAAAACCCTTAAACCCTAAACCCTAAACCCTAGAACCAGCGCCTGAGGAAGAGATCGTCCAACTCCGCCGTCTTCGTTGGCGGCGGCTCCTGCTGGTTTAAAGCTTTGGGAATTTGGGCTTAGGGCTTAAGGTCTAAAATTCAAAGTTTTGGGCTTAGGGCTAAAAACTTAATATTTGAGTGTAAGTGGTTTAAGGCTTTGAGATTGGCATTTTGGAATTTTCGGCTTCAGGCGTAGGGAGAACCCAGGTAAGTACATAAAGTTTTGGGAACTTGGGGTAGGGTTTTGGGAGAACCTAGGTAGATACACGGGGCTTTGCAAACTTGGGCTTAGGGAGAACCTAGCTGGACCTAGCTAGATACAGGTGGTTTTGGGAGTCGGGGTTAACATTTAAGAAGAACCTGGGTAAATATAGAGAGAGGGATTAAGTCAAAAACGGAGAACCATGTAAAACACAAAATGGACAACAAAGTGGAAACGGGAACCGTCTAGGATGAACCACTTAGAAGCGGTGTATGAATGTTCCAAGACACAACATTGTTTACAATATTAATTATAACACGACACAGGTTAACAGCAGTTTACCCCCTGAGTGCCTTCCAACTAGGGCAGAACACATCTGGATCTGCGCTGGCTGGATTGAGGATTTAAGGTACAAAAGTTAAGGCTTAGGGCCTCGGGCTCTCAGCTACGGGCAATTGACATTTTGAAGCACAACTAGATTGGACTGCTGTCAATGTACTTAAAGTACCTTGCCAGAATATGGAAAGTGGTATACAACAGCAGGACCTCAGAACCATGGACCAAGACATTGGCAGATCGGATTGGGATAAGAAGTCCCGTGAGCTCAGATCTCGAGACTGCAGAAATTGTCGTTTTAGAAAAAGACCAATATTGACTGACAACCTTCCATATCTTAAAGACCTTCAGATCTCGACTGGGGATCTTCCATACCTTCTCATGCCTTTCCACTATGGCCATGCATGGCTTGTATGCGTGGACACCCCCAAAAAACTAGGCCTTGAGCAACAAGACCTGGCTTACATGAACCGCAAACACGTTGGAAAGGCAGAAGTTGGCCTTTAACCTTAAACCGCAGTCTGTAGGGAAACTCTGCAACGCACATGCTTAGTAGAACCTTTTGATACACTCCTGTGGTCATTCGAGCACTCGAACTCCCCCTACGAAAGACCAGCCCCTCACCCCTGCCCCAAAAAAAGTTCAGGGTTTAGGGTCTAAAGTTTTCATTGATGTAATTGATATCATTGATATCACGACTGTTGAAAGCATCTGAAGCAATCAGAAGGTTCCTGATCCTCTTCTCCCAGGGCAAAAGCATTCTCGAAGAAGTCCTCTTCCTGGGATCCGTTCATGCTGTTAGAGATAACTATTTTTGGGTGTATGTACGGTTTAGGGGTTATATAAAGGTTCGGAGCTATTGTTTATCATTTAGGAATTGGCGAGTTTCTCAAAATCCGCGGCAATTGGGGACCCTCGGATACGCGGGAGCGCAATAGGGGAGAGTAACGTTCTTCATCCAAGTTTATGACATGACCAAAAAGAAACAAACCTCACAGCTACTGCAGAACCCCAAATGAGACCTCAGAGCAAAATGCGCCTGGCAGTGGGGCCGTGAAGTGTGAAGATATGAGGCAGAACCGAGAAAGCATGGCTTTGCAGCCCTGTAAGTAACCCTGCAACCTCAACGCCTGATGCTTCGCTATGCTTTGAACCCCAGCTCCTTTGATAGATGTTATGCGAAGAAACCATGCTTTCCAACATTAAAAAACAATGGACTTCACCATGACAAAACCACACAAATACAAATGCCTGGACCAGCCAAACAACCAATAAAATGTTTCCATTCCCGTCGATGCGAAATACTTTTCTGTAGATGACCCTCTCAATCCATTACATGCTTAGGTTCCCAAATCCAGACACACACAAAATGCGAGCATGAACCTTGAAGCTTGAAAGTCCAAGTGAAGGACCAAAAAGATACAAACAAAACCCGTCTCAAAAGTTCCAGGTATAAACGTTCCAGGTACAAATCTTACATGACCCTCAATAGGCCCCATCGAACCCCTGAGAAACCTAATGCAAACAGAAATGTTAGTTTCCATAAATAGAGGCCCCCCGTTACAGACTCAAACATACTACAGTGCCTATTGTGGGTACCCTCGCAAAAAGGGCCCCCTCTTTTTGGAAATCCTCCAAATGAAGCCCAAGCCAGTAACCAGCTGTACCGCTCGAAGAAATCGTTGCTTGCAACGCTCTCGCCCCGCTTGATCGAGCAGCTCGCCTTCCTTTGAAGGAGTTGGAACCGGGTTTTCGGGTTTAGGATTGAGGGTTCATAGGGCTTAAGGTTTTGGGTTTAGGGTTTCGGGTTTTGGATTTAGGGTTCATGGCTTGGGAAAAAACAGGAAGTTGCTCCATCTTTGCAATTACAGCACTTGTTGTACTTCTTTGTAAAGGTACCTGGAAAACCTATCTACCCCACAGTATGCGCTTCTTTCATTCAAGGTAATGCGGGTCTCCCAAAATTAGGGTACCTTTAGGAGGGTCATAGCAAGCTTTATAATACGGCCGGGTCTTTACTGGTGTCCCCTTCTGGGCTTGGGGTTTAGGAGTCAGCTATATCCTAAGCAAACCCTAAACCAAACCCGTACACCCCAAGCAACAAACTGCAAAGGAATTACGCGACATTCTTGCGGCTAAGCCAGCTGCGTGTGGAATAGAGTTGTTGCCTTTCAGGGTTTACCTGGGGCTTTTAGCTTAAGCATGTCCTGGATCCAACAAAACCCATGCGCTGTCAAGCTAAGGACCTTAGTTTAACAGGTGGATTCTGAGAGTTTGGGATTTAGGTGGTTGGACCCAAACTTCCATGTCAAAGAGTGTACAAGAAGTGGGAACAAATCGTTAATTCCTCGGAGCTTTGAGGACCTGCAGGTTTCAAGTATCGAGGCTCAATGCTCGGGCTTGCAAGTCTGAGTCTGCAAAGCCGAGATGCGTTGTAGGGTTTAGGGCCTCGGGTTCCAGTCTTCCTCAATTTGATGATTAGCACATATGGATGATCTTGATATCTGTGGTTTCTATCACTTACACTGCCTCCCCCGCAACACAAGACATGTGCTGCGGGTTGCTGGAGTCTTGCTGTCGATGGACACAATCTTGCATGAACCCTAGACTTGGACCCTAAACCCTAACCCTATATACCTGAATGCTTGAAACTGCTGGTACTATGTTATACTTGGGGGGGTCATGCAAGATGTTGTTCATGAACCTCAGGAATCCCCTGCCCCAAAGGACAAGCCCTCACCATCCCCAATATTGAATACTCCCCCTAAAAATATATAGCGCAGGGTTTATTATCAGGGTTTAGGGCTTAGGGTTTGGGGTATAGGGAGTGGGGAGGGTTACTATGAGGCATAAGACCTGCACCCTACTCTCAATCTTCTTTTGCATTCGCCTGAAACCCCCTTACAAACCTTTTAAAAAGGCGGGAGGGTTGTTACTACAGGAACCCCCTGAACCCTAAACCCTAAACTCTAAACCCCTAAACCACAAACCCTAAGCTCTAAACCCGAAACCCTAAACTTAAACGACTAAACTCTAAACCCTAAACCCTAAACTCTAAACCCCAAACCCTAAACCCGAACCCTGATTCAGCATACTTATAAAGATCCAGGAGTCCTTGTCCAGCAGCCCACGCAGGTAAGCGACCTAGAGCTCATGGTTTTGGGTTTATGGTTTAGGAGTTTAAAGGTTTAGGGTTTGGGTGTTGAAGGGTTTAGGGGCGTAGGGTTAAGGGGTTAGGGTTTAGGGTTTAGGATTTGGGTGTTGAGGGGTTTAGGGTTAAGGGGCTTAGGGTTTAGGGGTTAGGGTTTAGGGGTTAGGGGTTAGGGGTTTAGGGGTTTAGGGTTAAGGGTTTAGGGGTCTGGGAGTTAGGGGGTTATGGGGTGAGGGGGTTAGGGAATGCTTCTAAGGAACTGAAGCTTCTTCATGCCCGTTCACATATAATACACATCCCCCAACCCTGATATTGACACATACGCTCTCTCTTTGCGGGAATTATTCTGAAGTTAGGGGTTGGGGGACGTTCGATATTAGTCTAAAATGACCGTAATATGGATGTGTGGTGGGTAATGTGGCTCCCCATAATGACGACTTAACTTAAGTTCCTTAACAGCAACCAGGTGATGGGATGCTGAACCACAACCCAAAAAATCAGGGTTTATGGTTTAATCTCAGGTGATAATTCATCACTTCCGGCGAAGTGAAACATACCTCCCCCTCCTGGTTAAAAAAAAAAAAATCTGCCATGTTCGGACTACGTATACCAGATGAGCGCAAGCAAACAACAAGGCTAGTTTGAAGGCGTTATTGACTACAAACGCTTGTAACTAGACTGCTTAATTCGCTAGAACATAGCATAAGTTGCATCTTGAAAAACTTGAACCCAGGAACGACTTCCTCCAGCGAGGTATGAAGGTCGATCCACTCGAACAGGACAAAATTCCTGACCCAGATTTCTGCTAGAATGAAATGCTCACAGATATCATGTGAAGATGCAGATTTTCAAAATCTTGTCCAAATCTACTCCCAGATTCTCACGGACCGCTCCTTGGTCCACAATCTTTGCCCAGGACAAATAAGTCCACCTTCGCTGAGATATGGGGTTTCCGCAAAGTAGTGGTCTTTTGAAGGGTTTGTAAGAGCGATATGGGATACGGGGGGTGGTAGGGTGCAGAGGAGCGCTTCCAAATGATGAGGTCTCTTTCTGGCAGTCGCTAAAAGTAGAAAAATACTGTTTGAGGCTATGTACGGGAGATCCTTGCAAAAAGCTTTCACATTCTACGAATACAGAAGTCTACCTTTCAGAACTCGCATGAGGCCCAAAGAGGAGTCCAGGACAGCAAGTACCGGATGATGAGATCATGGGTTACCCTACCACCCCCGCCACTATAGAACCCTTCCCAAGGCTCCACTGAACCTCCTTTTTGGTAGATTGGAAACAATCTAATGTTTAAACGTGCACGGATTGAGATGCATATGATCTGCATACGGGCAAATCCGCACCAGCACAAACACATAAAAATGCAGATACCGCAAGAAGAAGCTCAGCACGAGCAGTCAAGGCGCGATACGACTTGCCATCAATCCAGTTCTCAACCCTACAACATCCCAACAACGTCTTAAGCTGAATTTCATTGAAGAATACTGAACTACCCTTCCCTTTAAACTATGATGAAACACAGCCACACCCCTATCATTCAAAACTTTCAAGTATGGTATCATAGCACCATGGGGACCCAAACTTAAATCCTATATCCCTAAACCCCAAGTCCCTCGAGCCTTAAACCCCAAACCTCTAAACCCCATAAAACCCACAATAGTTTCCAATTTCTTTTCCATTATCCCAATATTTTCCCTATAGAGTCCCAAGCTTACTATCTTACCCCAACCCTACTGACCCTAACCAAGGAAGGGATAGCCGCTACTTCAATTGCTAGGCACTCGCACACCACAAGGACCGAAAGCATCTCCCCCAGGTTGCCACTCCTTGGGGTCTCAAGTTTCAGGGTTTAGGGTTTAGGGTTGAGGGATTTAGGGCTTAGGGTTTAGGGCTTAAGGGTCTTTCGGGTTCAAGCTTAAAGTTTGTTGTTTGGGGTTCTGGGTTTTGGTGTAAGGGATGCTGCAATTAATGATGTATTGAATGCTTCCCGAAATCCTGGCAGCATCTCGCATGAGGCGGTCGAAGCCTTCGGTGCAAGGTGCCTCGGAAGCTGTTCGAGTTGTGGTTCTTGTTTGAGCTTAGCGCATGAGGACCCAAAGAATGTAGGGGTTCAGGGTTTATTCAGCAGAGTCCCATTTCAGCAGGACAAAGACCCTTCAATATAAACGACGAAAAGGTGCTCGGTCATACTCTAAGCAAAATGGGCTTGTCCGAAAACGACATAAAGAACCGAGATGCATGTGGGATTCGTGCCCGCTCCTTCTCCGTGCAGCGCGGAAGTTGCTGGAAACAACGCTCGAAATATGTGTTTTCTTTGCCTGTGATCAAGGCCAGAAACTGGCAACCAGGGATTCTGTCATCCAATGTCCTCGCATGAGAAATCATGCTGGACAGCAGCACAACAAACGCATCCAAAAACCGATGGTCTTGGATCAAATAGCGCCGCATGACTTTGAGATCCAACGTTCCAGCCGCCAGTTGCTTTGTCCAGCGATGGTTGATTACACGGTTCCACTGCTCAGCAGCATGTTGCCGCAACTCTTCCGAAAAGGCAGTTGCCATTGACGATGTCTACTGTACGATTTTGTATCGGAACCTGTGACTGGATAGGATAAACATAAAATGTTGCGGTCCTTGGTGTTGCTAAAGCTGGCCCTTCTACGGCTTTGCCCCTCTTGCAAACAGATAGCATGGCTGCAACAAGGTCTTGGTCATCCCTTTCCCAAGTGGCAGTCTTTGCAAACTATGCGTTCATGATCTGGCACCTACACGACCAAATTCTGAACATACTGTTGATGGAAGAAATCTTGCACCGCCTAAAGTCCCTAAAGTCCTAGGAATTACAGTAGCGTAGGGCGCCTAGCTGGTACAAGATTTCTTCCATCAACAGCATTCTACTATCATGTGTCAAAACCACATTTTGCGCATATCCCATTTTCATGTAGCAATCTCAGAAAACATCAAGTGTACATGCGAGTTGATTGATGTCAACCAGTAGTTTTCATTTTCTTTTCCATTATCCGAATATAACCACCATGTACTATAGTAGCGTCCATTCTACCGTGAACATCTAAACAAATTATTTCGGATTATTTCGGGAAATCATCACTTGGAAATATATTAGTTATATGTCTTTACATAAATTTTCAGATGTGTTTAACGAAAAGTGTATCTTTCTGTGCCGTGGTAGGAGGAAAGAGGCACACCTGGCATTTGCTCAGGCACCTGTGGGACTGGAAAAATCCCATTTGGAGGCTGATGGTTGCAAAAATTCCATGACCAATGTGCTGGCACAAACCCTGGACACTGCAAGACCACGAACAATTGTACAAGAATCTTGCGAAGTTGTCGACGGTTGTCATACGCATCCCCGGAACACAAAAAGAATCCGAACCTGTTCAAGGGCACGGGGTTCAAAAACGTAGAAGCCAATCACGTATCCCGGAACAGTAGAACTAGTAGAATCACTAGAACCCCAAGATCGCCACACGAGCAAAACACGTCAATCGACCGCGACAACTCCGAAGCCTCTCGAAAGGCAGTCTGAGAACACTGCAAGCGCGCGCTAGCACTCCAAGCGACTCCAAAACATGCCAAACTGCATTGCAAAAGCAACCAAGTAAACGCTCCTAATCAAGCGCTAATCAAGTCTGAGACCAGCGATGCGACATGTAAAGATGTTCCAAAAAACAGCTGCGCAACCATGAACAATCGATGGGCAAATAGGGAACATTCCAAACGTGGCAACAGTGCGAGCTTTTGCACGTCACGTCAAAAGGAGCATGCGGTGCGGTGGCGCACAGCAAGCCTGCGTCTAGTTAAAAAAGATCTTTAAACGGTATCTTCACAACCATGACTATGAAAGCTCGAAAGCTCCCCCGTCCGGATTTGGCAAGAGCAAGCAAACGGCAAAGAACCCACACCATTTGCAGCTATGCTTTCCTGCAACACACCAATACAGAACTTGATGATGAGAACAGAGGTGTGAACCCACATGGAAGAACAGATATCGGTATTTGCCAAAAGCTTCTGTGCTTCCGAGAACAATCTGAAAGTACAGACTGACATTCCTGCTGCCAACCTCGAAGTTGACGGGCATCCTTTTAAGCACAAGAGGAGTCAACTGCCACAGCAAGGGATACTGCTTTCTCAAGCTCGCATGCTTATTGAGCCAACAAGCTGTCATTAATTTGAAAAATGAACAGCTTCCTGTGCCCACCTAGCGCAGCCCTTTACCCAAACGCGGAATCTTTATTGCCATGAAGCTTGATTTTGCTGGATGCGAATGGTTATTCGACAATATGAAAACAACCGGCTCAAGCCAAGCTCATCCCTGGATATGGTACGCAGCGCAACCAAAGTTTCAACGCAACTCTGATTGGCAATGGCAGGAGAAGAAACCTCGTTGCTCCTGTTTGTCTTGCGTCTCCTTCTTCGCTGCATCTTTACCAGTTCTCTTCCTCCAACTTTTCTGGTTAGCACATTTTGCACGTTTGCGCTAGCAGATTTCACCATTCCCGATGCTTTGTTTTGGAGACACTTTTTTTTTTGCTGCTTGTCGCTTTCTTGTTGTTTTTCATGTTCCTCCCTATCCCTTTGCATTTTCCTCGTCTTCTGCTTCTTTGGCGGCACGTTCAACCATGACCCGGTTTACCTTGTCACGGCTCCAGACTTTTCTGCTGCTGTGCCCCTGCTGTCTAATTTATGACAACTGGTAGCACCTTTCGCACCAAACTTTTTAAGTTTGCGAGCATCGTTGCATGGAGTTTGGCCGTGACGTTTTGCTTGGCGCAATAGTTGTTGCACTGCAACTGTGGGTGACCCCACACATGCTGCACCTTCTTTGAACTTGGCCATAAACAGATGTCTCTGTAGCCAACAGCAAGTTCATAACGCAGAACTGTTTCTTGAACTTTGAGCAAATTTTCATTCCAGCGAATACTGCCTTTTCCCCTTCAGCCGTTTCGAGCTTTGCAGCCTCATTGCCTTTCTTCTCGTGCTTTTCAACCTCGTCAAACATGGCAGTGCCTTCGCCGAGGGACTCATGGCAATCGCCTCTGGGCCCTTACATTTCTTTCATCTTTCTCGGATGCTTCCCTCTCTACCACCAAGGCTGCAACACTAGCGCGCGCAGCACTCCCACCACCTTGTTGGACAAGAACAGGTTCGTGTCATTTTCAAGGGTTTGCGCTTGCGTTTGCGTGCTCCCAAACGTCGGGCGTTGTGAAAGAGGACAACACTCAGCGGCTTAGCGTGAGCGGCCATTCAGTGA